>CALNXK010000146.1:405000-437500 GCA_942486035.1 Porites lobata | reverse complement strand
AGAGACCTTTGCTGCGCTAAAAAAGATGACTACGACGAGACCCGAAGAGTCCTGACGAGTCCCGAAGAGACCCAACGACGAGGATGGGATTCGAACCCACGCATGCAGAGCACATTGGATTAGCAGTCCAACGCCTTAACCACTCGGCCACCTCGTCTCATAACATCTCACATTATCTACGTAAGTTAATGTGACAAACATTCTGCATACCGCTAGGACTGGAATGTCGTCGATATGTGTTTATGTGCAATGATAGAAATGTTTTGTTATGTTGACAAATTGGCCAGCTTCTACAGTCACTACGGCTTACTATGAATGACGTTTCGCTTACTACACAGAAGAATCGGACGACCCCATTTTGGAAAACGAAATGATACTGAGGACGAGGTTGGGGAATAGGAAGGAATTGACTGGTCTGATTGTGTCTCCATCGCGGTCAAACGTCTGTGGCATATTTTTTTTCATTTAGCGTGATTTCATTTAACATTAGTTGACGTAACTGTCCTTCGTTTTCCTCAAAATGATGAGCTTTTTTGTCGTTGAAAATTCTTAATTTGCGCCCGATTCTTCTGTGGTCAAACAAGCATGCACAGTGAATGATGCGACTTAGCTCTAGGCTCTGAGACATTGAAACGGGCTGAAAAGAGGCAGAAAACGTTAATAAAAGGGAAGATAAGACTTGATTTTGAGTATTTTGTGTCAATTATTTTTTTCTGAAGCCTTAATGAAAAAAAGAACGACGAGGATGGGATTCGAACCCACGCGTGCAGAGCACATTGGATTAGCAGTCCAACGCCTTAACCACTCGGCCACCTCGTCTCTCTTGTGGTGAGAAAACACCTGCAAGACAGCAGTTAAAACAAATTGGAATAATTGGAATCCATTGCAAAGAAACAAGTTTTGGAATTCTGAATCTCCTATCGATTATGTAACTGAAATCCCTGAAGATAACTTGAGTAAAGGGATAACACAGGGAAAAGGCCTGGCATTATTTTTTAATTTGTTACTTATTCTTATCGTGGTTTAAGTCGCAAAACTTGTAAGGCATTCAGGCCTTCAAGTGAAGAGGAGCCGTTCGTTTTAGACTGTTATCAGCTGAGTTGATTGATTGGCCATCGTAAGGGGATTGAGAAGTTAACTTTTGGATGTACGGGCATGAGGAGTTTGCGACGTCCAGTCTATCGAACTGGAGGACACCGCTTCAAGTCCGGCCGGAGCACGAGGTTTTTTAAATAACTCGGGTAAGATCATGTTGGTTGTGATTTGTGTAAGACCTTGTCTCAGTTCAGATTATTTAGTCATTGGCTTGTGACATTGATTAGGGCGTTGGTCTTGTCTCCTTCATCCTTCTTTCATTGGTAAAATTGATGAGGTCTTTAGAACCTGTTCGAAAAGAAAAGGGAAGTTTCCCCGTGTTGTATCGTGATCTATCTTAATGTCAAGAGCTATGTCCCATCATGGCTCTTGTATATTCATGTATGGCGGTTATGGGCTGGGTGGGTTGAAGTGAGCTCATATCATTATGGACCATCGTCTATTTTCCGCTCATCCGCGACATTGCATTCATACATTTACTCATTCATATATATCAACATTTCTGTTACAGAGTAGTTAATGAGTATTGTGCACGCTCAGGGAGCTCCCAGCATAAACTAAAGCATCACAGAAACTGACTTTGATTTTTGGTATCCGTTATAACCAGGCTCCTCCGCTCTACTTCAGTAATTTGGTTTAAGCCCTAGTGTTGAGATGCGGTGAATTGTGAATAACTTCAGAAGTAAAACGTCAAGATTTCCCTTTTAAACACCTAATCACAATAGAAGGACACGTGAAACAGGCGGATATATATCTTAAACTATAAATGAACATTAACTGCAAGAGACATCAAACAGTGACGAATACACCGTAGAACGTAGGATCTAACAAGACCTGATTGCAAAAATATACCAAATAGATAGATTGAAATCTGCAAAGCTGATCGTACTACGTGAAAATTAACTAACTCAACACAACATCGATAGAACACAACATCGACACACAACATGAGCTAACATCGATAGAACCCAAAAGAGAGCGGGGTTGTAGCTGTCGACGGTGTTTATGTGTCGCAAAGTTAATTTTTCACATAGTAAGATCATATATGTTGTAGCTCTATTGCTAGGATCAATTCAATACTTTCGCTTGAGGGGTTTTAGAGTTCGAAAACAATGGCGACACTTCTAAAATAAATTTTGAAAGTTTTATTGAATTGACCCCTCTTGTCACCAAGGCAAAGATTAGGCCATTACAGAGTTCCAAAAAGTCTCATTTACAAAACTAGCCTACGTAAAAAACCTTTCTTGTGGAAATGAGTTTTAGTGGCATGCGAATAAAACAACATTTTCATATCAATAGTGCCGCACTTAGCCTCTCTTTGAAATAAAAGCTTGGGGCAATTCCGGAAAATAGTGTCATGTCATGTCAAGTCTATCCTGTTTTGATCATGTTATGTTGTGTTGTTTAAATAGCCAAGTGTGACATTATAAACAAAAAAAACTTTAAGTATAAAGGCTAACGGAGAACGCCTGGTTGACTACAGAGGAATGTTTTGGATTAATGAATTAAAAAGGTGTGATAACGTTACATGCGAAACAAGCACTCACAGTTACGCGACTTGGCGAATAAGCTCTGAGACGGGCTAGGGGAAGGGGGGAAACGTTGTTGAAGAAAAAGAACGCGACCACTTCTAAGGTGGTATTTTTAATTGTTATCAGAAGCCTTGGTGGAAGACCAAGCTCTTGAGAGGAAAAAATATATAGGACCCAACGACGAGGATGGGATTCGAACCCACGCGTGCAGAGCACATTGGATTAGCAGTCCAACGCCTTAACCACTCGGCCACCTCGTCTGAGATGGTACATGGGCCTACTGTCCCGATCTTTGTTCACCTTTTGATTTTCCAGCCGTAAATTCCCTGTATAACTGACAGTCAGGCAAACCCCCCAGAAAAAGACCATCCAAGAGGATTTAATAGTCGCATGCAAATTACTTTATGCCAAAGTCTTTACGCGAAAGAATGTGTATGGCGGAACTATTTACAGGTGTTCGAAAGACGTATAGCGTTAATACGCACAATTTTTGATGTACAATATGAGCATTGCAATGTCTACTTTAAATTGCCTTGTATATGTTCTGAATTGCTTTGTGCCTGCAGTACGCATCGCAAGCAACCAGAGTGGTGGCACGTGAAAAAGTAATGGATAAACAACAGCTCTGCACATTATCACACTTTTCTACTTTATTGTCCTCACCACTGTATGCCTGTGAGACATGGACAGTCCACAAACGCCACGTCAAAGACCTTAAAAGATTCCACCTGAACTTCCTCAGAACACTGTTGAAGATCATCTGGCTCGAAAACCTCCCTGACACTGAGGTCCTATCTCTTGCTGACCTGCATGCCAGGCATTCACACTCAGCCCGGCCCAGGTAAGGTCAGCTGGCTGTCTTGTCAGAATGCCTGACACACACAACCTTTCCAAAAGACTGTTCTACGGCGAATTAGGGGAGCGGAAACACTCACAGGGTCAGTGGACAGAAGACGCGCTACAAAGGACTGTCCTAAAGCGTCACTGAAAAACGTTGATATTAATGTTGAAATCTTAGAGACTCTAGCACTTGACCGACCAGCCTGGTGTTGCAAAATTAACAAAAGGCGCTGGCCTGTTCGAGCAGAACAGAATAGCAGATGCTCAGAGGAAATTCAAGGTGCGCAAATCTGAAGTAATTTTCTTGCCACCTGCCCAAGAAATGTCCGGAGTGCGCCAGATCCTTCTGCGCTTATATTGGATGCGATTGATCAACCACAACCGTACCACGGTACTTAATCGGTGTCCTCCCGTTATTCTTGATCATCGACAACAAGGACGGACGAACAACAAAGAGGACTCGCTGATCAAACATAAGAATTCTGAATAATTTTATTTACTTAATTTAATTATATTGGAATTGCAGGCCTTGTTCTCTTAGCATGACTAGAATTATATTGTTGGGATTATATTATGCTACCTTGTATCGATCAAGAGCCTAAATCGTTCAGACTAGATCTTTCCAGAATTTACAGCTGAATGTAACTTTCAAAACAGCCGTCATACAGGAACGTCTTTAAAAAATATGTTGTTCCTCTTTATTGAAGGGTTTACCGAAACTAGACACATGATGGTTGTACACTTTCTTTCTTTAACTTTTGCTAGACTCCAGAAAATTCTTCCAAACGACGCCAATGTCTATTGAACTGTAACATTGTTCACAGATTTATAATCTGATCGAAAATCACTCCAAGCAAAGATTTAGGACTGGAATACGCGGTTCTTGCGCTTGTTGTTTTTATTTTGTTTACTTCTGAAGCCTAACTTTTGATCAAGACAGCCTTTATCTTCTCCTACATTTTTAGACTCGAAGAACCTACAAAAGTCGTTTAGTGTCCACTCATTCTTGGAGATAACCTTGTAGTTGGCAACGGACGCAGATGAAGCTTACCACAGTCTTGGGAAGTATGGCAATCGCATTATAAGAGGCGTCACACAGAAGCAGTGTCTTTTGTGATATTTCTTTTTCTTTGGCGTTTTAGTTCGTTTTCTTTTGGCTGCTTTCTTCCTTCGACCTAAAATAATTATACAGAAAGATTCAACGTTACTACATAGTTCTCGCTATGCCCTAAATTAAGAACTGAAGGATAAATGGATTTGGGGACTACACTTTTCCCCCTACCCTGCGCCACAGATGGGAATTAACTAGTGGTTGAGTCCGTCTGCGAAACAGCGCCGAAATCCTTGTTCTGGGCCCTCACCTATCTACCCATCTACCAGGATTTCACGTTCGTATTTTGAACGAGCATTTGATGTACCTTTAGACGATAACGTGGTTAAATAAATTATTGTTATTGCTGTTGTTGTTGTTGTAGTACACGCTATGATTAGCCTGTTAAAAAAAAAAACATTGCCAATTTGCCGGTATACAGGTTAAAGACAAATTTGAAACGCATTTCTAGTAATTCATCGAGTCCGTTGAGGGCCCAGAACGAGGATATCGGCGCTGCTACGCAGACATAACTAACCGGGTTAGTTACGTCGGGACGCAGGCTATTTTCCCACACACCTAATAAGGCATGTTTGGTAAACAAAAGTGTCAGTTACAGCAGAACTTGATGTTGTTGATGTATGTTAACCATCCATTATATGCCCTTTTGCCGAAAGTCAAAGAGTCATCCAAGAAGTTAAGATCACAAACAAGTCAATTACCACGGATTAATACATAACATTTTAAGAATTGCTATTTTAATAGAATAAGGTCTCAATACAGCTTGGCAATTTAACAATATAGATATGCAATGTTTTATCGGGTTTTATATAATAATTGTAAATGAACTGTGCGATTTTCATGATTTGTATACTTTTACTCTCTCTAACGTTTGTTATGTATTTTAACGGGCGAATTAAAGACATATTATTATGATTTTTTTTTTTTTGAAAAGATACAAAACTTCATTCATAGATTTAAAAAAATAGACTATTTACAGATTCAAGAATATGAAATATTAAAATATATACCCTATGCACATTCTTCTTGTGTACGAAAGAGAATTGTCGTAAAATTAATATCTAAAGACTACTAATAACAATTATAAAAAGCATTAGTGAACGAGACTGCGTCGTCAGGCGCAGTGATGGCTTGGTATTTGTATCAGTGCGCTATGCTGAAAACGTCCTCAACAACAACCAAGAAGCTATTGTTGACTACACTATTGCTCTGCTTTAAAAGTCCTATCGTGTTGCTTTCATGTAAAGTTAAGATTCCTTGTAGTTGTTTGGACCTCAGAGTAAATATGTGATTATCCAATAGCTTATATTGCGCTAGTATCATGTTATATGCACATTACAAAACGTTCAATAGGGCAAACAAATGAAAAGTTGAAGAAAATTAAAGCCCGACCAGGCTCACTCATGAGATTTAGGAGTAGCACATAATTGGACACGCATACAACGGAGGTTGAGGCGCGCTTAGGTCATATGAACCAGAAAAAATTTTCTCTCTTCTACCTCCATCTTCAGAGACTCCACGGAGAATGGGTACAAGCTTTAGGCAACGTGATTCCTGGGTTCTTTTGGGTGGACAAGCGTTAGTTATGATTGGACGATAGCATTCAAGGCAACCGTTGGCCAATCATATACAACATTAAACACACAAAAGATCAAAAGCTTGGACCCATTTCCCTTATATATCTTCCGGAATGCATGGAGATTGCTTGATGGAAAGAGGGCAGTTCCCAAACAAATCCCGCAAGGAAAATAGTTTCATACAAAATATTGCATGAGGAAACAAAATTCAGGTCGTTAAGAAAACTCCTCCGAGAGGGATAATTTTTACTCTCTCCTACTCTGGGATTGCTTATGGTTCGTCCCTATTTTATAGTTTCTGGAAGGACTCGAATCCTTTCTTCTTTTTGCCCTACCATTCTGAACGGTTAACTCAAACGTCTTACCGCGTGTAGGTTTATTTGCCACTATTTCCCTCCTACAATGACAACAGTGGCAGCAATGATGACAACAATGACAGCAAGGACAGTGATGGCAACAACAGCCACCGCAGCAAGGTTCACAGGCACAATGGTGGCAATCAATGTCACAACAATGTTCGCAGTGCGGTTTGGCAATACAGCCTGAAAAAAAAACCAGGATACACAATAAAGCTGAAGGCGTTCACATACACACAGTCCACACAACAACAGTCGTTTGTGAGGAGAGAACGGTAAACAGATTAAGTAACCACGATGACGGCGGCGTCGAAAACGTCCCTCTTACAGTGCATCTCGTTCTTTAAAACTTCATTGCGATTATTCCAAATCGATTACTTTGTCCCATACGCAAGACAATTTTAATTCCTAAACATGAAATCTTAGGGACCAAGTAGAATGAATTAAAGCTTTGTTTTCGTGTTTTTAATACGTCCTCCAAAAAACGTCATAATAGGACGATCACGTCGTAGTCGTTCAGAGAAGGCGAAGAAATATACCCAAAACGTCCAAAAGTGTGATGTACCTGCTTCTAAGATGTTCCCGTCGCCGTCACTGTCATAGTACTAGGGAACTTAAGATAGAGACGTTTTCGGGGCGACGGCAACTTCAACCGGACGTGACATCATCATTTGTTGGATATTGCGCATGCTCGTGCTCACCACCTTGCCGTCGTGGTCCCGTCGGCGACGTGAAACTGGTCTGTTTGGCGTTGTGGCGAAAACGTGAGTATTTAACTGTCATTTCAATCAGGTTTGTTGCGTTTAGCAACCAACATTTTGCAGATTATCGTTCGTAAATTGTCCTTGTTTTCTTTGAGGCACATTTCAAGCTCGATTTCCAAGCTATGTTCGCTAAACTTACATCTTTGAATGTTTCTATGTTTTCATTTCACAGGGTCAAGATCCAACTTGGCAAACAGCCAACCGTAAGTGAGCTTGACATGGGACAAAATTTTCCCACGAGCCAAATAAAAGTATCCAGACAAAAAATATGAACTCCGATATTTCAATTGTGTGTTTTTAGTTCGCTCTTTTCGTTAGAACATCGTATAAATGAAACGCATTGAAAATTATATAGAATAGTAGGTAATACCATGTACTAACTCGGCGTGGGAATACTGAAAGAAAGTTGTTGCCGTTGTTGTTGTTGTTGCATGCAAGTATTTACCGGGAATTATTTCAATGCCAAACTAAGAATATGGTTCCTTGGTAGCATTTTAATGTTCCTGTAATTTGCAAGGCTTCGGTAAGCCTGTGGAGATCATTTTTTTTCAACACGAAATTCTGCCTTGAACTCAGCTGCATCCCGCATGTTTCTTAGCGTGAACGGATCGTAACTGTCTCGAGGAAAATCGGGATTTTTGGACTCATAATTTTTCCACAAAACGAGAAACTCTTCATCCGATACATGTTGTCTGCATAGCAAATATTTATTCTCTTAATTCTTTATGTGAAGCCATATTTTCCTCTTCGGTATTCTTCTAATTAAAGGCGCCGTCCTTCTGAGTTCACTGCGATCTTAATGTTCTATTTTTGACGGGGAGCGACGGCTGCCTTAGTTCCAGGCTTTCTCTGCCAGTCCGGTCGCCGTCGCCCCGAAAACGTCTCCATCTTAAGTTCCCTAGTTTACAATGAACAGAGTAAATGAATGCAGCGGTGCATACAGCAGGAAAATACTCACATGGACGGTAACACACTGGAACGTTTACCCACTCAACGTGAGGTTTTAGTCCTCCCCACTTGACACAACAACAATCTGAGTAAGTAAAAAGATTTAAACAATAAATTGAAGATGAAAGAATAAGCTTGTAGGAGCTACAAAACTGTTCCTGAGTATGAAAAAAAATGATAGGAAATTAACAGCAGGGCCGTAGCCAGGAAGAAACTACAACCGAGGCGAACACACGGTCCGTTGTACGAAATCAGCCGTATGAAATCTTCTAATATTATCAGTCTGATAAAAAAAATAAAAATCGACAGTATTTGGTAAAATTTTACCGAGGCGAGTGCCTCGGTTCGCCTCATACTGGCTACGGCCCTGAACAGAATG
Source organism: Porites lobata (assembly GCA_942486035.1). Lineage (NCBI taxonomy): Eukaryota > Metazoa > Cnidaria > Anthozoa > Scleractinia > Poritidae > Porites > Porites lobata. The sequence goes on along the minus strand of CALNXK010000146.1, from coordinate 428,898 downwards.
TGTCTGGTGTAAAGATCATTTCCACTCACGCGGCCACCAGCTCTGCAAATTTTTCGGAACAAATCAAAGTTTTTACATCATGAAAGAGTTCAATCCCCACAGGAATTTTTTTTTATACACCGACGTGACCGACGTTTGACGGTTTTGCACTGCAACATGGCCGCAGTGAGGTCATGTGAAAACGATTTATATATGTTTTTAAGCCTGTTTTACAGCTCATCGTTCCAATATGGCAATGGCAATTTCTTTCATAAAGTTCCTTATTGCTCTTACGTGGTCAATTCCTTACCAGTTCCCTCAGCTCTTCCTCCACCACCGCCACCACCTCCTCCACCAGTCCCTCCGGTGCCACCGTAACCTCCACCAGTCCCTCCGGTGCCACCGTAACCTCCACCAGTACCACCGGTGCCACCATAGCCTCCTCTAGTGCCTCCAGTGCCTCCGGTGCCGCCATAGCCTCCCGTAGTGCCTCCGGTGCCTTCAGTGTTACCTCCGGTACCACCATAACCTCCCGTGTTACCTTCGTTACCTTCGTTACCTCCTCTATTTCCTCCATTACCTCCCTCGGCATTGTCTCCATAGTAATCGGGGGATCCTCTAAAATCCAACCAATCGTCAACCCGTTCACGGTCCCTGTCAAAATAATAATCATCGTCCATTGGTTCTCTTAGTCTTGATCCCCCGCCCCGTAATCGCCGTCGTCGAGGATACCGAAAGTGTTGACGAAAGCAATGACATTTTCGACGACGGCGTCGACAACAATCCGTCAATACTTCGGGATCAGTTTCAGAATCGTCATATTCATCCAATTCGTCGTTAGAATTTTGATCCATATCAGGATCTTCTTCGAGTTCTTCGCCATTGGGTAACCCTGTTCCTTTAGACTGGCCCGTAGTTTGCTGAATTGAATTTGTATCTTGTCCTTCGGTTTGTGTTTTGACATTCAACGTAGAAGGTTGTACTACTGGTTGCGCTGACACTGCCGTTATGCTTTGCCCAGTTGCCCGGGCAAAAGGCGTCAGAGATTGTCCTGAGGGCTGCCCTTTGTATGATGATGCAATATTCAAGGCAGACGGAGTTCCAGCTACTGAACCTTGAATCAGCGGCTGTGAGCCGCTGACACTCCGCCTAGCTCTTAAAACTAGAATCTGTTTATCCTTTGCAATAATCACTCCATCATCAGATAATGCTTTCCGTTGAAATTCTGATATAAGAAGAATTTGAAAAAATATAAAAACAGGACAGGCACGGTGCATCTTCGTCACTAACTTGTATCGTCAACCACCACCTGAAAAAGAATCGCTAAGTTTTAGCAAGAGACAAAAATTGAATAGAGGAGGAAACGCCGGGACTAGCTTTGGGGTATTCCGCCATTTGTACATCTCTCATAATACACCTTGTTTACCACCTCAAATTTTGCATAACCTTTGTTTTTATTTTCCCCTGGGTATTACAAAGGTCCTAAGCGAAATTAAAGGCACGGCGTATGCAAAACATGTGAAGTGGGGGGGGGGGGGCAAAAAGGAGATGTGGAAATATGGCGAAGGTGAATTCTCTTTCAGTTATGTTTATTGAACCAACTATGTTTCTCGAGAATCCCGCATACTTTGATTGATCAGGTGATGGCTGCTATGATCATATAAATTAACAGGTATAAAATGTGAAAGACATGGCATGCTAATCCAGGCATGTACCCCCTTTGCAGCAACGAATGGATAAAAAATACTGAAAAAAAGTAACTATAGGACCTTCAAATCTATGAAATCTGTTCTTTGTGTCCGTTCCATGCTATCATTTCAAATTCTCCAATCTCTATTATATCTTATAACTTTACTTCCTTTAACCTACCTTTCTAATGTTTACGTTCTTATAAAATTGTCCCTGTCTAGACACTTTCCAGTTCGAATTGGAGTTTCGCTTTTAGGAGATGGGAAAACCGCCGGATTACCCGGAAATAAACCAGTTGTTTCCGCGGTGAGGGAATTGGCGCCTAAGGAAAAGCAGAAGAAGAATCTCCTACCCCTTTGAGATATGGAAAGAAAACGACTGCTAAGAAGGCGCTTCTCCCCTCTCCTTATTTCTCTTAAAATCGGTAGAGTTATCCCAAGGAACATAAAGCTCTCGCCGTTCGCTGTATTTGTTACCAAATAAGAGTCTCACTGGTAGGCGTTAGCTCATTAGACATGATAAAGAAGCTTAACTAAAGACCACAAATGCAAGGAAGGGAAAGGATATGGTTTTCGTTTTCTTTCCTTGAATGAATCAATAACATTACACCGTCACAACCCTCCATTTTTTCGTCCTGCTATTTGAATAACTCGCTTCTCTTGCACTTTGCGCCGGCTTGACTTTCGTGCCGGTTCTTGCCAGTTTTCGTCGACAAAAAAACCTCTGTGAACAGTAACAACCATAATTTCCTTTATTTGGAGATAAGGCCGCAATAATTAAGGAGTATTGCTCTCTCTCTGAAAAGCAAGGTACTTTGCCAGGCCGTTTGACTTATACACCTTCAGTTGAGTCGGTAACAATTTCTACATATAGTTTAAACAAAAATAGTTTATCTGATTGGCAAATATATTTTAGTGGCCTATGTGAACTTCGGGAATGCCATATTTTCAACCTGTTAGATTTCGAAATTCTTGACTTGAGTTTACTGACATAAGACTTATTCGTAACGGAGTAGTTCACATGGTCCATATTTTTAACGTATTTCAATTTGTAAAAATACTAACAATTTTCCAAACTAATTCATTTAAAATTGCTCTATTTTTTATCCTTCCTTACCTTTGTCTAGGCTCTCCTACATAATATTGCATGGGATCCTTAATCTTTAGCGAAACAGCTTCCTCATACTTGATTTACAGAAATTCGTTCCCGAAGTCTTGGCAGACAGCTAATATCCAGGATTGATTGAGTGAGTGTAAACACCGTGATTGAATTGAAAATTTCAGACGAAATTAAAATGGCGAAAGAAATCTTCAAGTTTGACTCTTTTCAATCAAAAATGTGATTCACAGAAGAGAGGGTGAATATTTGATTAGACTCGCTGACCTAACACTATGAATTATTTATCATCATGCAAGAAAGAAAAAAGGGATTGCTTCTCACCAAGATCTAGATTATGAGTTTTAATTCTTGATTCCTAAATATAGATAAAAAGTGTCTCGAACTCACTCCAGTTAAGCTGGAATAACATCAAATAGGAGAGATTCGAGTAATTCCTCTCTTTGTTACACCTAGTGATAGAAGTACTTGAAAGGGCAATGGTCACCCTAAAATTGGGTCAAGATTCAGAAGTCTCGTTAAAAATAGTATCATAAATTTGTTTAGCCTGCTACACGACCGTACTTAAACCGTTGATTAACTACTCAAAGAAAACCCGTGGGGGAGACTGTAACACTAAATGCAGTTCCCGGATGGGAGTTTCCTGCGTACTTACTAAAGCTATTGTTAACTCCAGTACTCCGCGCGAGTGCGTGTAGCCAGCCATGCAAATACGAAAACAAAATGTCAGACAGTGTTCTTTTTCCGTCAGGTCAAAACTCAAACTCAAACTCAATAAGCGGTTTGTTTCAGTATTTGTTACTGACTGGCTTATGGGCTAGGGAAGTTCAAATAAGCTTGTTTCCTACACAGGTTTTGGAGCCCATAAGCCGGAGCGAGCAACTTCCATGCGCTCGTGTCACTCCGTTTACACGGACTTGTTTATTTTTAGAACGGTTTTCGCGCGAATTTTGAATATCTGTTAAATTTCACAAACCAGTCGGCAAAACCTACAGACCTAAAAATGATATTTTTGCCTTTTGATAACGTTTAGCTTTTCCTTCTTGATATCTTATGCTTTGAATGCGCTCATAGACATGGGGGAGATTCTATTTTCGCGGGAAAAAGTACCCCAAAATGTGTCTAAAAACAAACTGGTCCCTAAAAACGCCGTGACGTAGGCCTAATATGGGAGTTGCTCGCTAGCACTCGGGGTTATGGGCTCCTGGTTTTTCCGAAAGCTAAGCGGGAGGAACGGAGTTTCACTGGAGACGAGAGAGAAGCTCGAGTGAGGGATGATGGAAACCAACGCAATAAGCTAGCGGGGAGTGATGGGAAGGAAAAGTAGAGAGCGGGCTTTCTCTTATGGATTCTCTCCTCTTCCCATTGCTACTTTCGCCCACGCTTTTCATAATCGTTGACTCCAAAATAAGAAATCGCAGAAGACTGAAGAAGAGGTAGCAAAATAGCGATAAATCAATGTAAAACGTAACATCCGTGAAAACTTCGTAAAACCAAGACATAATTCTCCGGCTTCTTACCTAAGAGGAGTGTGCACGGTCACGATAGGTGCTCGTGTACTATGTGATTTTCAACTGGTCTGGTGTTTACATATCGGCCAATATTGAACGAGATACAGCCATTCAAAAATCTTTAAAATTTACCAAGAAATATGTAGACTTCTAAAAGACGTGTCCGGCAATTCATACATTTCTTAATGAAGTTCAAGTTTTTGAATTGCTGTTATCTTGTTGATTGTCATTGCTACCAAACTTAGCTAGTGATTTTCTAAAGATCCGTGCCCGACGTGCTCTTTCTCACTATGTGACTATTGTATCAATAACAGCCCACGTTCGATATATTAAAATTCAAATATGACTCCGAGCCTCAAAGGACAAAATTGCAAATTTCTCAAGAAGGCTATAGTCACGCAGTTCCCAGAAGAGACTTGAGCACAAAGAAAACCAAACCAAATATAGAAAAATGACCAGAAGGCCACGGAGTCGTCTTAGAATGTCAATATATCGTGGTGGATTATTCCATAATGCACAAACTCGTACATCGTACGCAGGTTCCCCAACAGTACGGTATCAGGCTTATATTGCTTCAGGTAGTGGCTCTCGATACTTCAGTTAATAATCCACACTGGTAATGAATTAAGGGAAAGCATCAAAGCAATCAACAATGATGAGAGGAACGAGGAGATAGGGTGGGAAAAATTAGGTAGCAACAAGCAAAAAGCGAGCGTTGTATATTCTTTCTAACAACGTTTGTCTGCATTTTGACGCTTTGGGAGCTTTGGGACTAGAGCTCGTGAGAGAAAAGCCCCCATTTCCGGTTCTGAATATGCGGACACTTTCATCAACAAGAGTAGCTCTATGACAATGTATTCAAGACTTCCCGTTTACATTTTAAAATTTTCAATTATAAAATGGTGATTAGTAATGTATTTTATTTTCTCTTTTTCTTCTTAGCGAAAGATATTTTTAGATTTGTAAACAGTTGGGCAATCCAGTTTATTCTGCAAAGAGACTCAATCAAACCCAGTCTATGTCTTTTTTACAGCCCATCGTTCGAATATGACGATGGCAGTTTCGTTTCATTAGGTTCCTTACTCTTCTTAAGTGATCAATTCCTTATTCAATTCCCAATACCAAAAATATCAATTGAAATTGAATATCAAAGTGAATATCAAAATGTCGAGCTGCCGTTTGGTATAGTTGAGGTGCACAGTAATCCTTGCGAGGTTTAACTGCACACACGTTAAAATAGAAGTAAAAAAGCGACAACATTGCTCTCGGCACCGTCTTGAATATTCACGGTAACCAACTAGGCTCGATCTTGACGTCACGGGCTATTAAATTATCCGGATTTAGAGTCCACACGATTTCGGATTCATAGCGTGTTCAAAACAATGCCGAATCCGAATCCGCAAAGAAAAAGTTGCGGATTTAAAAATATCCCAACACGTGTGAACGGGTACTCCCCGAACACGGTAGGAATCAAGGTGGGTAAAAAACATTTAGTAAAAATATTGTACCTGAATCCCTCATGGCCATCCGCTTGGGTGTAATCTAACTCATTTCTTTTATTTGGCTTTTTTTTTTTGACTTAATTCATTCAATAAGGGCTCTTTCAGCTATATTTCAGACAAAAAGGCTAATTTGTGTTTTATATTTAATTTCCAAGGGACTAAGGGGAATGAAGCTACATCGTGATAATTTTAGAATTTGGAAATCAAGTTCATAGCGGCCGACACAGACTTACTGATAAATAACAAGTTTATTGCCATTGAAAATAACCCTTTTCTACTTCAGACTAACAAGAGAGGTAGAAGTAACCGCCATAAAATATCATCAGTGTTTGAGACACTTCATTTTCCCTCCCTTGCTCCACTACATTATTTTTCTCAGTGGGGACATTAGAACTATCGACCTATCCAAATAGGAAGTGGTTAATTACTAGTAACATACAAGTAATGTTCGAATACTAAGTGTTCATTGTTTTTATTAGGTAAGCTGGGAAACTTTACATTGTGGTTGTTATATATATTGCACTCATAGTCCTGTAAACGTAATCTTGGGGTCAGTAATAACTAAGTAAAAGGCTTTCAGCACTGAATGTAGATTCCTAATAGAATTTTGCGTTTACTTACTGTAAATTCTTATGGTCACGCAAATAAAGCTTGTTGTCGTTATTATTGTTTGCTGACCCTATCGATCACTTACTATTGACCACAACAGAAAATACCTTAACATACCATAATGCTCTTTGTTTATCACCCCAAGACTAGTCTTGACAAAGAGCAGTATGGTATGTTATGGTATTTTCTGTAGTGGTCAATAACCGCTGAAAGGAACGTCTTATTTTCTCAGCACTGCGGACTAATCTTGTGCCCAGATTTCTTAATGACGAAGCCGAAGGCGAGCTTCGTTGACAAGTGATCTGGGTACGAGATGACGTATTACAAAAGATTGAAAAGACAGTACCCAATAACAATACCCACACCACAAAACAAAAGCGAACCCACAATAGTTTCCTCAACACCAAGAAACACCAGAAATGTCCGTTATCCACAAACCCTGGATGATCTTTATTCGCCTTGTTGCCGACAGCGTTGCTTACATTTTCGACGACGACGACGGCGGCGTCGCCGACGACAATCAGCTAATTCTGCGGCATCAGATTCAAAGTCATCGCATTCCATCAATTCATCCTGAGTAGTTTTATCCATTTTGGCCACCCCTGACCCCTCAGGCCCATCTTCTGCGAAATCTTCTTCACCTGGTACGCCTGCCCCTTCAGGCTGACGCATAGTTTGCTGGATTGGGTTTGTATCTTGTTCTTCGTGTTGTTGCTCAACAGACAAGGTAGAATGTTTTAACGCTGGTTGCGTTGCCACCGCAGCCTCGCTTCGTCCAGTTGTTTGTCCAAAACGCGTTCGGGATAACGCTGTCTGATGAAATTCACACAAAAGAAGAATTTGAAGAAGTATAGAAACTTGCGAAGGACAGTACATCTTCGTCACTGTCTTGACCGTATCTTGAACCTCTTCCTGAAACGGAATTGTTTATAAGTTATAGCTTGCTGCATCAGCTCAGAGAGAAAACATGAAAGGCAAACGTAACCGAACGCTCCTGCTATAAAACAAAGCAGGGAAACAGATTGTGTTCGTTCTTATAACTGGCGGTAATATATATTAATTTTTCTTCCTTCCATTTCTCTACAACAGTTGTCTGTTACTACCGACTTATTTCAATTTTTCCATTTACTTATAATGTCTGTGATATTTGAATGCTTTTATTTGTTCCTTTTCATTAGAATCATCTTTTGCAACATTCACTTAGCTTATTTTGTTTTAAAGACTACGCGCCTTGATACGCTCTTGATACACTTCAGATGGCTACAGTAACGGTGAAGTTTGCGGACACTACACTCAGGCAGGAGAGCTAATAGGTTTCTGACGCCAAAAGGGACATATGACTCAAATAATTAGAAACAAAAAAATCCTACTACAACATAGCATTTATGGCCATTTAATGGGTGTTATTGGAACCGGTTTGCTCCAATAACATCCATTAAATGGCCATAAATTGGCTCGGAAACCACACAGGAAAGAAGAAACACACAACTTAAGCACGGTTAACCGATTTTCATTTAAATCGTTTTACATTCGTTGTCTACATAATCAAATCTTTTTTTCTCCCATACAAATCCTTATAATTTGAACGTTACTCAACAGTGCCGATGGTCATATTTAGAACTTGGACCACCTTGCGTAAACATAAAGGATTTGTATGGGAATTCAGGTAAGAGATTCATGTGAAACGACATGTATTAAAGGGACTGTCACGGTCACGGCAGTCCAGTTCATTTTGTTTTATTTTGCCAATTACTCGCCCTCAATCGCTATGGAACTTAAAGTAGGCAAAGAAATTACATGTAAATGACAAAATCAGAGATTAGAGACAAACAAATATGTCCCCTGAGCATTATTTTCAACCTGCGAACATGCAGCAGAGATAAACTTTGAAATACTGTTAGGCTGAACAGTTTTCAAAAACCATAATTTCAATCACTCCGTTTCAATCTTCTTCAGTTTTGCCCATCCGTGGCAGCTGTTGTTTCTGTTGTGTTATTTTAACCTTCCTTTAATGTTTTAAGCGGTTATTTTTATGCTTCTTTTAATTTGACGGGCATTTTGCAATAACCTAATTTGGCTGAATTTCGTGACACAGCTCCTTTAATCATTTAATTCTCATGCTGAGCTTGGGTTGCCTGTGGTTTTAATTGCAATTTAAGTCCGTCCCTCTTGCCAGTGAAAGGAATGCGTGAGAAACCTTCTTGCAGTGAATCAAGGATTTGTCTTGTTCTGTTTGTTATTTTTCCCTGTGTCAATATCATGAGTTCATCATGTGACGGGAAGAAAGTTGTTATGTGTTTTATTTCTTCCGGCTTGAGTCATAACTCATTACCGCTGGTAATAAGTTGCTCGGATTTTCTCCTACGATTATACCTTGTTCGAGTGTCAAAGTGTTCCAGACATGCCGAAGAAAGTTAAAGGTGTCACGGTCACCCAGTTGTCTCACAATTTAATGACAAATGAATGTCCGTACAGGACTCCAGCGGACAAGAAGAAAGTGAGAATGGTTCGTGTGAGCATCTCCTTTTTCACCGATTCTTCGAAAAAGAAAACTGACTCAGTTTACATGGAATGTTGCTGCGAACACCAGTATCGAGCCGAGGAATCGCTTCGTGCAAGCCACGATCTTGACTAGGATTATATAATACCTAACACGACAAGACTTCAAGAACTCGACTTGCAAACACAAAAACCCGGGTAATTTGTGAAGACTACGGACAGATCTACATTCAGAGACATACTTAAACTTAAGACGAAACCTCCGAACTTGAAGTAGCCTTGTTTGCCTTGACACTGAGTTTTATTCACTTTTCATTTCATAAAAGCGCATTTTTGCCGACCTAAAATAGCAACAGTAACAAAAGATTTCAAGTGAAATAGAGATTGTATTTAGTTTTCATTTAATTCTAAATAATTTCTGTTTATCAAGTTTCTATATATTGTATTCTTTTGTTCTCAGTGGTTGCAGAAATCATATATAAGTGAGCTAGTTTAACTGTTTTATATATTTTTTGATTTCATCGTCGATTACATCGCGGATTTCAGAGCTGATTACATTGCCGATTACATGTATTTTGCCGTGTCCTGCCTGAATTATTGCCATTTGATCCGCAGAAAAATCGGGTGTTTTCACATGACGTCACTAAAATTCAAACCACAAAACTATCGATCCTACCGAGGTTTTACTTTCACGATGCATTAGAGCAACTGAAAACTAATTTTCATACAAATTTTCGCTTTAAAAGGGTTCTTGGTTTTGTGATAGATTACGCTTGAATTTCTAAGCTCTTGCGTGACACGGCATTTACATGACAGCCGAGACAGCTCAGTGCCATGTAGGTTTAAAAAATGATTTATTTCAGGGAATTTTGCTATCTAAACAGGTCACGTATTAGAAAAAGTATTACTTTAATGTTTATGAGGTTTTCGAAGAATGAATTCTCTCTTTTATAGCAAAACTGGGTAACAGATGTTTCTGTTGGTTTCCGTCCGCCATGTTGGAAACGCCATGCTGGTGCTCATCCGGTTGGGCCTATACAAATCTCTATAAAGTTGGGTAAAACATTTCTTCGGATATCTCGTATACGAAATATTCCTTTGATCTGAATCTTGGCGAGGGTCTTTGCATATTTACCTCCTTTCATTTCCAAGATTCTGGACTTTATCTATTGAACAGTTTTGATTTCTATTTTGATCTTTTTTGAATGGCGTGACACTGGAAACCAGCCATAAACGCTGTTGGAACCAAGTTTAGTCCTGTTTTATCTACTGCTGTACCAGTTAGTTGTTTGATCCCGTTTCTTCGCGAGTTGCCATTTGAGTCTAGTTTCCCCATTTTTATCGAAAGTTAAGCACCGAATTCCCATTGAGCTTTAAATTATTCTCTGAGTGGAAAAACCTTCCGTCACATGATTGAATCCAGACACGATTCCGCCGCGGAATACATGAGCTGTTTGAGGTAATGAACAAACTAAACTTGAGACCAGTTCAGGGAATGCAGAGAAAGGAAAAGAGGTGATTTTCACATTCTTTCTCAGGTTATCCTTAAACCAATCAAAGTGACATTGCGCTGTTTTCAATTAAAGTGACCTCACTGATTTTCGCGTTCTTGCCAATATTCGTCGACAAAAAAAGTCTATGAACAGTCTATAGTGACATAACCATTACTTAGCGTGCCGGCGTTTGTGTCAAGCTTGTTGATCCACACACCGAAAGTCGAATGCCATAATTTCTTACAGTTTATACTTATCGTACTAACTCGAAATAAGTTATCTGAATGACAAATAAAATTCAAGTGGCATATGTGTGCTTCGGGACTACCCTGTTTTCAAGGTGTTATTAACTTTTGATATTCTTGAGTTTACTAAGCATACCAGTTTCCCAAAAAGCCTTCAGTTAAGAAACCCTGCAATGCACTAATTTATTTTCTTACCTTGGTTGTCGGATCTCAGAGATATGAAATGGAGAAGACACCTTGAATGTTTTACTCCTTTCAATCAAAAATGACTGTATTCGCGGACGAGAGATTAGGTAATCTTCATTGATAGGATAGGCGTACCTAACACCATAAAATATTTATCCCCATAAAAAAACGGATTTCTCCTCACCAAGAACTAGATGAAAGGTTAGAAACTTGGTTCTTGCGTATAGCCAAGTAAAAAGCGTTTCGATTCTCAATAAAACCAGCTTGAGGTAACGTAAAATAGACCCGATTTGAATGATTCTATTGGTCGTTTCACTTCGTGTTAGAAGGCATGGCCACCCCAAAATTGGGCAAAGGAACCTGCAGTTTATAGGTATAGTAACAACAACTAGTTTAGTCTCCTGCAGAGCCGTAACTGGTTCGCTGCGCAACGACCCAAATAAAACTTCGGAGTAGACTAACACTAAATCTTCTATTTCCCAGCCAGGAGAGTGAATCATCACGCATCGGCACTTAGTCTATTGAAAACTCCGCTCCTCTTTCAAAGTGCGCGTAGGTAGTACGACATGTAAAAACGAAACCGGAATATCGGGCACTGTTTGGGCAGTGTTCTTTTCTTGTTAGATCAAAACACTGTCTATTAGGCGGTCTGCTACTGTATTTGATAACAGAGAGAGTTAATTAGAAGAGAAATTTTAAAAGATTCACCTTTACCGCAAACGGCGAACGTCAGAGTCAAGTTGAAAATTTCTCAGAATAGGAAATAAGCAAACAAAAACAGTCCCGAACGATTCCTATGGTTAAAACTGGCATAAAACTACTTATTTTTGTGTAGAAGCAATAAAGAGTTAACGGAAAATAAGGGGAAAACTTAGTCACGTGGTACAAATTCACGTCTGCCGTTTGGCGTAAACGTGAATCTCTCTAGAGTCATGTTTACGGGAAACGGCAGACGTGAATTTGAATTTTTCTTTCAGCCTCCAGCTTGGGAGACTCGGTAACCACTCCCTGTGTATTTGATGTTAAATAAATTAACTCATCTTATCTTATCTCAAAATAAAAGATGAGCGGATAAAAACAGCCCAAAACAATTCTTATGGATAACAATGACGTGAAACCACTTATTTTTTTGTTAAAGTAATGAACAATAAACGACCAGGCAAAGGAAAACCTTTTTCACGTGGTAAAAATTCACATTTGCCAATTGACGTAAACGTCACTCGAAATCTCTCTAATGATTGGTTTATGGGTTGCGGAAGTTCAAATGACGCTAAAAGATGTCACCAATGGATTTCCAAAGAAGAATCTGGGCCAATTTGGCTCTTAAGAGAGAGTCTCTTCTCCTTAGGGCCTATTCACATGAGCCCGGTTGATGAGCCCGTTTCACCTTGGGTTCATATGAGAAATTTCAGCCTGGTTTCCGAGATGAGAAGGCCGAAGACGAGTTGTGGCGCGAAATTCGGGAAACAAAGCAAACATGGTGAAACACAAAGTTGTAACTTTCGCGCCTGTTATAGCTTTGGAAACTCTGAAAGCTGTATCACTCTTGTCAAATGGGGTGCTTATGATGAAGAAAATACAGCGGCAAAGCAAGACAATGCAGAATTCATTCGAAGAACTCATCCCGGTAACAGGGCTGAACTGTTGAAATGGCCGCATTTCCAGCCCGCTTGCCAAGATCCCTGCTGGAAAAACCGAGATCTCGGCAACCGAGCCAGCCCGCCCTCTCATATGAACACATCCAAGATTTTACAAAGGATTTAGATAGGATAGGATAAGTGCTTTATTATAAAGAGGTTATTTTATTATTTAGAGGTAAGGTGAGATCTCGGAAACCGGGCCAGCTTAAGTGAAGAGGCCCTTAGAACATTTTCAAAAAGGAAGGAGAGGAGGTTTTATGTGGTCGAATTACCTACCCAGGGGAAGTTGCATCGTGACCATTCTCGAAAAATGTTAAGGTTATTTGTGAAAACCAAAAATTCAAAGAAACCAACATAGACATAAAACCAATTTATGACAAGTTTATTGCATTCAAAATAATGCTATCCTACATTTTTAGACCATCTAAGTAACCTATACAAAATATCAATGTTTGAGACATAACATTTTCCCTTGCTGATTGTCGTTTTAGAATCACGCGATGTCTACCTACCACTGCCCAACTCAGAAAAAAAAACGTATTACCACAGACAAGGCCGGGTAGAAGACACAACGAAAGGACGCTATGCCATAATGAAGAACACCTGCATCCATAGCGAACTATCCTGCTTCGGGGGTTCAGAAAACGGAGGCGCACGAACAAGGGTAACGTGAAAGAAAAATAGGGAGTCAGAGCGAGGGAGCCCCAGGGGTATCTAAACGCCGAAGGCTCGTTCCGGTATACCAGATCCTAGTATACCCTCTGATTGGTTGCTTTTAACATAAGTTCTTAACAATCGATTGTCCCCCTTTTCCGTTTGTTACGCCATGAAAGATATATTGGAGAACCCAAGTTGCCGTACATCGGTTGTCTCAATTTTCGCTTTCTAGAATGTTTGTGACCTTTCCCAATATAGGAAGGCAGATGAAAAAAGAAGGCAAAACTTGTGTGACTAGCGTGACAATACTTATGTTTAAAAAATTCCGCCAAACAACACCTTCCTTGAAACAAATCTGTTTGGGCCGTTTTGACACACAAAAGTTTTGTCCTTCTCGCGCAAATCGAGAAAATCGTGTGTAAAGAAGCAGCCATGTCTGGAAGCAGAACCAGCAGTAGACAACGCAAAAAATCGTATTCATGTAAAAAATCCGAATTTACAAACATTTTTAACCGGGCTCAGCCTGGCGCCAAGATAATTCTAAAAAATACATGTATTCTGTTTACTCCGCAGCAATGTTCAATTTAAGCTAATTTACAAAACTAACACACCTTTTCATAAAAACTGAAATTTGCACTTGAACAAACGCTACATATATTCCTGTTCAAAAATCGAGCTTCTTTTCCGAACAATCTAAACACTTAAAAGGTAGTGATATTCAATACTTGCTTCACGGGGAATTTTACATGAAAAGGATGATATTACCTCACTACATGTTCTTTGCATTAAACATGTATTGTTAAGTGCTCTATTGAACCTTAATTACGGAATTTAATCTTATCCAAAAAGCAAAACAGAAAAAAAAAAACAAATAAGATGACTTCTGCCATTTTTTATCATTTCCACAAGGCCCTAATCAAAAAATTACCTTCTGGTATATTTCTAACTTTGTAGCGTTTTACTAAAAATATTTTCTAAATTCCACTCACGCGTGTCAAGCAAATTACAATGTAAATACAACAACGCAGCCTTACGAGGACGTTATGGCTCATTTGTTGAAATTCAGGTCATGTCAGTTTACAAAATAGTTGTGGTTACACAAGCCTTTTACCTTCAACTGAGGTTTTGATAAATTTTACGTGCGATGTAACCACGGAAACGATCGAAGCAACCACGAAATGCGAGCTTTCAAGACGTTTACCTCACAGCTTCTGTGTCCCACCACAAAACCACAAAACAGCCAATCAGGCGAGAGGCTGTGAGATTTCCCGGGAAAAAGACGCACTGCACGCTTCGTATAGCGCGGGAAAAAAACGCACATCGAATGTACCTCGAGAGAAATACCGCTTGTGTAACCATGACTATTTCGACTGAAAATCACTGCGCAAGTATTGTTCATTTAATTGCAGCTATTTATGCTTTCCATAACTATATACTCTCAGCTATCTTTGTTATTCCATTGCGTCTTGTGCTGTGCACGGCCAAATCCTTCGTCGTAATTTCCCTTCATTTTGAACAGCTGTTTAAAGTGAGGTTTGCAATAAAGTTTTCCTTGCAGAGCAGCATAATTTCCAAGTCTGTGACAAAGAAAATCAAAAATTACCCCATTACACTTTTAACGAATGTAGCAAAAACCGGCTGATGTCCCCTCCCCTCCTCATAGGCCACTTTTGCGTCATGCGGAGGCTGAAGAGAGATGAAAGGAGAGCTTGCGGGAGATGTCACCCAGAGCAAAAGTAGAAAAGAGGCTCTCGTATTTCCTATCATCTTATGGTGCGTTCGACTGAGCGTATTCTAGAATAAGAAATGCATAGAATTAACTCTAACAATCTTTTGTTTAGGTTTTCTTGCGGGGAAAATTCAGAAATATGGTGGGAAATGCTACATCCCAACGTTCCAAAAATTTGAAGAGATTTGAGACAAGTTTATACGAATTCTCTTATTCTGGAATACGATCAATTATTCGAACGCGACCTTACTATCCATTGCGCATAAAGTGCGCTTATTTTAATAGTAAATTAATTCTATTGGACAAGATGGGGAGTATGTTAGCCAATCACATGGCAAAATTCGTGATAATATGCTAGCAGCGTAATTCCTTTCAGTGTTTACTCGTGGAGAACCTTGTAAAGGAGAGAGGGAGACTGATAACTCAAGACATGTAGGTTAACAAAAACACCACTAGAATATAATGAATAAACAAATTCCAAAAAAAAAATAACAGTTAACATCGTAATAATAAAAATACTAAGATCGTTCAACAAAAGAAGGCATCACGTCTTGCTTAAACTCTTGATAACACAGAACATTAAGGCATGCACATAAAAGCTAGCACACATATAACAATGAATACACATACAAACAAACAACCTGAGAAAACAACCAACAATTCCTGACGCCACCAGTGATTTCCCTTGGAAATGACGTCTGAGTAACTAGCGCAGAAATTCCATACTGAAGACGCGTCACAACCCAGATCTGGGTAGTGCCTATGATTGGTTGAAGTACATTTCCCACGCGCGACGACCAATCAGAAGCACTTCCCAGGTCTGGGTAGTGACGCGTCATTAGTACGGAACTTCTGTGCTCGTTTCTCAGACGTCATTTCGCGGGGAAACTAGTGGTGGCGTCTCAAAAAGTCGACTGTTTCCTTAACTCATTAATCTATCAAAGGCTGCATAGGCAAATTCCAGATCATTCATGATTCCCACATTCTTCGTACAACAGATTGAGACAACATCGTCAAGTTATTGAGATCCTCCTATACTGTCCCTATATTGCTCCTATATTGTTTGTTCCTGCCTGTCTCACCTTTAATCAAAGCGTTGGAAGTTTGACACTCTAGCTTCTAAACAAAAGTAACATGTTAGTTTCAGAACCAAACATGTTGATGTCTTGTGATCGGCGAACATGAGATGACACCAAAATGATGAGCTGAACAGTGAGGTGTTGATCAAGCAGGAACAAACACGAACGACACAATGCTATTATTTCTCTCTCGTTTTTTTTCCTTTTTTAACGCAACTGAGTAATCTGACTTAAGTTTCGTTCCTTAATCTTTTTCTGTCAACTCTTCTTTTACCAGTATATTTAAAAAAAAAAAAACATTATATGTTTTTATCACATTCGTAATACTACATGTAATTTGCAAAATTTCAAATTCACAGGTGCATTGAATGTTTCTTAAACACTTAATCTGACAATTATTAATTATTACCCAGAAGAATGATTATTATTAATATTTAGAAGATTTTTGGGCCTGAAATCAGATCGTAAAAGGTTGATATTGCCTGTTATAGATGCATATAAGTTATTGACACCGGTTTCTTGAAAGGTCGTCAGTGCTTCTGTGCATGCAAGCTGTTTACGTCATAACTTGATGAAATTATATTTTCTGTTCCACGGCCCTATGAATATTTCCTATGTAATCAACTGCAGTTACCTCTGTATGATCTCCAAGTAAATAAAACTTAACTGTATAAACATGAAATTTACATTGCTTCAAAGATTAGATCAGCTGGTTTAGTAAATCAAAGGTTCAGCAACAAAAGAAGAAAATCTCACTTAGATTCTTAAAAGACACATTATAGTGTTTTCTAGATAGACTGGATGTGCAGAAACTTCTCAAAAAATTATAAGAGTATTACGGTAATACTAGAGGGTTTATTTTACTGGTCCCAGAGTTAAAGCATGGGTCATTAAAAGACCACAACACCTATTTATTTGCATGGGTGTCAACAACAGTGAAAGAAAAACCTGAACTTCTGCTATGGGAACCATGTGCAAATTATGAAGAAACAGAATGCAGGTGGTGAAAAACTGAACAAACGAAGCAACAACTGTGCACAATGTGATTGAGTAAAAGGACAAACTACATGACTGAACATTTGTATGTACATGTTTAGTCACTCTTTCATTAACTTATCCATTTCTGTCTACCCTTCAAGCCCCTGATATCCACACACAAATTCTTGAGACTGATCTCCATATATTACTTGAGAGAATGTTTGAAAAAAGGTCAAAGTATTTTCCCTTTGGTGATCAATTTATTATTTCTCATACACTTTTCTATTGATGATGTAGTGACATTGTTAGGAGAAATTGTTATTGTTGGTTGCTTTTTGGACTCGAAGGGTTGACAGCTGTACTAACTTAGCACGTGCCCATCAAACCATACTAAACGTACTTTGTACTTAAACTGTAACAACCAGTAACATCTAATTAAAGAATCATGGGTTATGGGTTCAAATAAGAACAGTGCAAAGGGGTTTCAATTTTACCTCTCTCAAATATGCCAAGGGATCTCCCTAATCCCATTCCCACTATATGGTAAAGCCTGTATCAAGTTCGCCTCATTTTAGTTGAACACCCCACATTAAACGGATAATAGCCCTTAATGATTCTTCCCCTATTTTCCATTAAAAAAATTGAGCTGACATCTCTCTGAAGGGGATGCCAGAGAAGGTCCTGTGGCAGTCCACTCAAAACAGGCTTCAGTGACTGTACTCGTACAGTACTGCTCAAAACTAACTTACCACCCCCTTACTACGCACGAATCGTGTTGTATACTACACGATTATTGTTGTGTTCTACATGATTCCTGTAGTAGCACAGGACGAGAATCTCGCTATAATACTCCTGGCCCTCTTAGAGGGATTTGACTCTAGTTTGCATGTACATACACTGTACATGTGGAATTTATTTACAGAGGAAATTTTCAATCATCTGAGCAGCTGGAATATGAGTTTTTATACCTTTTTTATGTAACATCCATGAACTCAACAGCAGTTTTTCATGATAAAGTACAATAAGAAAAACCTACGTGTAAATTACAAGATCATTGCCAACACTACAATAAATCCTCTGAAGCAAAGCAATAACTAAGATGCCTAAATCACTCTCATGAAAGATGCACTGTTTTGAAAGATACATGTAGTTTGTAACAAAAGGGTTTTGGGATCAGCTACCTCAAGACTAAGTTGGTATATGTAAGCAATACAATCATGTCTACATGGTGTAGCAGATGCAGTAGACTATGAGCAGTCTCCCTTTTTTCTTGGTCAGTCAAGCGAAATGTGCAAGCCAAGAAAATGACCACGCGCATGATTGGCGCCTCGTTTCTCAAGTTTCCCAGCTTCGCCACTTGACCCTCGGGTGTGCGTGCACTCCCCTCACTAAATCTGAAGAAAGAGACTGCTTGCAGTCTACAGATGCATAGACAATAAGAAATTTGTGTGTACATACATGTCTATGGTTAATCATAAGCTTAACCTTTGTTAGAAAAAAATAACAATTATAGAAAACTGGACAAACCTCAAAGTAGACTTGCACTCCGCACACTTAAAGCAGGTCTTGTGGAACACCTTCTTGTCAGCAGAAAGTCTCTCCATTGGATAAACAGTCTTGCTACAAGAATCGCACTTCTCTTGCTGTGGAGCTCCCCAGCGGCGAACTCTCTGTTTACATGATGTCAACATAACCATTAATAAAACTAAAATATTACAGGTGTTACAGTTTTAACAAAAAAGTACTACTTTGGAACAATGTAATGTGATATATCTAACAGGCGAGAGGCCCACTACCTGGTTATAAATTTTCCTTAGTTTCGATCTCTAGCAACTGCAGTGTAACAAGCTCCTGCCTTATGAAAAAACAGTGGTCTAAGGTCAACTTTTTTTTCAAAAAAAACTTTAGGTTACCAAAATGTATTGCCTCTAGACATCAAAATATTGGTCAACAGCAAAAAAAGCAATGACTTTGCGCAATATTACAGTCCTGTAGATGAAAGGTTTAAAGAATTTTTGGGATGCATATGACATCTCCAGGAGGAAAATGGCAGGTAAATTACATTTTACGCAAAACTAATTGTTAACCACAAGACAATTAACAATAAGAATATGTATTGAAACTGCTTGGAAATCTTGTGGCAACCTCAAAATGTTTTCTTGACTTTTAAATCACTTTGCAAAGAAACAAGAGTTGGTTTTCCCTCAAGCAGGCCCAGTAAAAAGGTGCAATAAAAAAAGGATTACAGCATAAAAGAAAAGAAATACAGCATTTCAGGGTAAAATGTGTGATAAGAAAGGTCCATCTTGGTCTTTTATGTAATCTGTTTGACTGCCATCTTGGACTATGGCCTATTCAATGGCCGCTCAATTATCAAGAACAATCAAAGGTTTCAAATGCCTACTATAAGGCTTGTTGAGTACTAACCCCAAAATAGAATTAACCTTGCAAAAATATTTTTAGTCAAAGGTTAGAAATCATTGTTAACTTTACTTGAATTGGGCAACTTTCCTCAAATTCTGCTCAATTTTCTCAAAATTTTCTGCCTTTTCCCTGACCATGAAAAAAGTTGCTTTTCTGTGACTTTACCATGAATGGGAAACTGTGCATTCAACTAATCTAGCAGAGTCACCAGGGCTGCCAAGTCACTGCTAAAGCAGTGAAGAGAGTTGTAGCTAACCACAAACACACGAGAAATAATTCTACAAAGACAAACTCCAAGAATTACATACCCTACATGTATTTAACCCTTTAAACCTAAAGATCCACATACAAATTCTCCAGACTGATCTCCATACATTTCTTTTAAGAATGGTTGGGAGAATTCAGTTTAAGATCAAACAATTTGTCGCCTTGGTTATCAATTTAATAATTCTCATAACCTTTACTCTTGATGATCTGTCGACATTATTATGAGAAAATTGATGTTGGTCACTCTTGGAACCTCAAGGGTTAACCTTGATAACAAAATACCATATAACAAATTAATGATAAAAATTAAGCTATAAAAAAATAGTCCTTGCTTAAAAACATGTTTTAGGCAAATAAGGCAAAATATAATTTCCTAATTGATGAGATTTCTGATTCAAAGCAAAGATCACCAAGGGAGCAATGAACCCACTCCTACCTCATTGTCACCACCAGATTCTCCATCATCTCACTGACTCCTTCAGAATATTAACTCGGCATAAGTAAGTTTAAAAAGCTTAATTCAGGATCAGCTTTAATTAGTAATTAGCTCATTAAGATAAATAGAGATATTAATACATTACTGCATGTCTAGCAATCTGCTCACACGGGAGAGTTAGGCGAGAGTTAGTTGTTGACAGTTGACTGTTTGCAAGACTGGGTCATTAGAAAACTTGCACTCACTCACTTACAATGTATTTCAGAGCATGTGCTGCTAAGCTATTTTGACATGTACAGTACAACGTCAAGAGTATTAAAATAAAGCAGAACTAAAAGACCTTTAGCACGTTAGCATAAATTATGCATTAAGCATTATTAGCACATATTGGTGCATTATGCAAGTAGTATTAGATGCATTAGTTACCCAAAATTAACATCAGTCTGACATGCAATCCAACCATGGGAGCATTTCACACTAAAAATTTCTTGCTTCACAAGCGAGTTTTTCTAATATCAATGCAACTGTAATAAAAATGATGACTTACAGGGGAGGAGGTGGGTGTATTTGACATGTCCTTCTCCTTCCCACCAAACGTATTTAGGGTATCTTTTGTATTCCGAGGACGGTGAGCATTGCTGTCTCCATGGTTACTACCTTTTGATTTGAAACTATCTGTTTCATCAAGTTTTCCTTCTTGTGAGGATTTTCTAACCTGAAGTGAAACAATAAAGAATGATGGTTTTGCTGAAAAAAGGAAGAATATTAGAAACTTAGCCCACCTTCAGCTTGCAGTGTACAATCTCCATGAAGAAACGCTCACTGACCCTTTCTTTGTTATATCAAAGTGGCAGGTTAATAAGCCTCTGGATTGCATTCACAATTCACCATCTTCACATTGCCTATAATTCACCTCCTTTACCCCAAAAACTTTGCATAACCATTGCTTCCAATATTACAATCATCCCACGAGAAACTGAAGACAATGCTCATGCAAATTTCTAAGATAAATAACTCTTAAAACAAGGGCCCATGAACCAAAACTGGCATTATATATTTCCAAAGAGGTCCTCTGATACTTTTTGTGAGCTCCCAGAGCCGAGAAATTCAGGTAAATCCACAAACTCCCACAAAATTTGCAACAAATCTTATCAGAAACCCTGAAAAAAGTTGTTGCTTAACTAATAAAAGTATAATATTATTTTGTGACCGAAAGTGCATAAAATCACCCAGGATTTCAGATCAAAGTTCCGCATTTTTGCTCAGTCAAGTCTTGTTTCTGACTGGTCAAAATATTGGGAAAAAATTTACTAATCCTTGTGAAATTTTTTATTTGCATTCTTGTGAAAAAAGAAAAAAAATCCAAGATTTAAGGTGAGTACATGTATCTGGCGGTTTGTCAAAGAATGAGGGTTTGCATGACTGGTGAACATGACCGGTGAGCAAAGTTTTAGGCCAGACATTGTCCATTGACCAGCTCTTATTTTAACCCCTGGGAGTAAAGACAAAACATACCTGTGTGTGGTTTTCAATACTTTCCTCATCTGATGGTTTGTTATTTCGCTGATTATCATTCTGATCTTCAGTCTGCCTTGACCTTCTTACATGTGAGGTGCTGTTTATGTTCTCATCACTCCCTTTCTTCTCAAACCTTGACTTAACAGTTGCTGTGTAGTTCGACTTCTCCTCAGTAGGAGTCTTCCTTGTTTCAGACGACTGATCCTCTTCTGAAGTAGATCCTCGCTTTATCAATGCCTCCTTCCCAGATTCTTCTTTACTACTGCTTCTGCGTCTTTCAGCTCGTTCCCTTCTCTCCTGTCTTTTTGCTGCTAGTGTATCTTCCTCTTCCTTGTCATCAGTAGCAATTACTTCCTTCTTCTTCTCATCAACAGAGTTTGCAGCTCTTGCAGCCCTACGTGCTGCTCTTCTCTCATTAATTGCCAACTGCACCTCTTCAATCTTGCTATCACTGGATGTTTTTTCTCCTTCATCCGTGGCTAGCTTATCGTCTGTTTTACTGCCACGTCGTGCCCTTCTCTCGGCTCTCTTAGCAGCTAATGATGATCGACTGCCAGAAGTTCCATCAGCTGAATCTTCATTTGTTTCACTGGCTTTACTCTCTGACATTGAACTTGCACTTTGTTTTCTTCTTTCACGTCTTGCTGCCCTCCTTGCTGCCAAATCATCCATCTTTTCCTCATCTTTAGCACTCTCTTTTTGTTCCTCTGTTCCTTTATTCTCAAACCGCGCCTTCACAGCTGCAGTGTAAGTTGACTTTTGCAGTTCATCCTCCTGTAATGGTTTCTGTACCGAGGAATAACTTTTTGGCTCTGCAAAAAGAAACAATAGAGTATGAATTCTTTTGTATTTTGCACATGCTAACCAGGTCAGTAAGGCTAATTATCATACATGTAAAAGAATATATTAATAGGTCACCATTATGAAGAGGTCCATAAATTTACAATAAATAGTGACAATAATATTCTAGCAAAAAACAATCACAGATATTTTTAAAGTATCTCTAAATGGAACACTTCTGTGTAGAATGTATATTTTAGCATCAGTTAAATCCACTGAAACTTACTATTCTTTAACATTTTTGACAATCTTTTGATGCATTGATTTTAATTTTCGTGTGTGGAATTTAATGAAGCTCATGATAATGACACAGTTATTTGTGTTATCTTGCTTTGCTTATTCAAAATGTTATAGAATGCCAATCCTCAATAATGTCCTGCCTAGGGTACAATTTTTCACAATTATGATAACAGTAATAACAGTAACTTGCCACTATAAGTATAATATACTTATACTGGCAAGTTACTGCAGCTGCAGTTTGGATGCAAGTCCAAACTTTCTGCCTTGCGGTTGGATATGCTCATCAGAGAGCATCTCCAAGCATTTTAATTAGAAGAAGTTTTCCACGTACATAGTATCAATACATGTGCATGTAAAGTAACAGTCTTAGATCAGATGACCTAACCACAATAACAGGTGACAATAGTCTATGTGGTACAAGTACAGTGTACATGTATGTTTCAATGACACTTTACAGCATTTACATGTAAGCAGTATTATCTCACCTTCACTACTCTCAGCTTTCTCTGTAGATTCCTTTTGTTTCTGTCTCAGAGCTCTTCTTGCACGATAATCCATAGGAATCTCCTTATCACCAGCAGTGCTTGCCTCACTAACAGCTGCCTCAGACTTTTCCGCTCTGACAGCTGTCTCAGTTTTTTCTTCTGGCATGACAACATCACTCACTGGTTCACTGTACTGCACCATCTCAGTTGTTGCAACTGTAATTTCACTTTCAGTTCCCAGTTCATTTTTGGTTTCTTCTTCTACATCTTCCTCTGATTCTGTCCCATGTTTTTCACCATTCATTTCATGTTCATCATCACCTTTGTTCTCTGTTGTTACAGACTCTTTTTCCATTTCCACCCCCTTTTCACTTTCTTCTTTTTCTTCAAAGGCATGTTCTTCGCTGGCCTCATGCTTCTCTTCCTCGTCTTCATTTGTTTTTGTTTCCTCGTCATCTCTTGACTTTGATGATGACTTCTTCCTCTTTTTCTTCTTTCCGTGTTCATCTCCGTGCTTCTCTTTCTTGCTTTTCTTCCGTCTATGACCATCCTCTTTGTCCCCTGATTCAAACTTAGACCTTCTTGATTTTGCCACTCCGAGTGCTGACACTTCAATGTCATCACCTCGCTCCTTTACAAATTGTTCATTTTGCTTGGCTTCAAATGATGAAACAACATATGATAGCGAACCCTTATCAGGAACTGCTTCTTCGAGCCTGGACTTATCACTTGTTTGGACCTCCAAATCCCTGGCCGCCTTTTCCTCAAAAGAGAGC
>CALNXK010000146.1:342500-400000 GCA_942486035.1 Porites lobata | reverse complement strand
AACATTTTTCAACCTGACAATTGACACTTTACCAGAGACACGTTTAAAATTCCATGCATTTACTTAATGTAAAATAGAAGAATACAAAGATAAAAGTTGCATTATCCCCTGAAGCTAAAAAATTACAAATAATGATGTTTTCTTGGCATCAGAAGGGTAAAACCAAAATAAGTTTAACTTGACGAAAAAGCTTTAGGCGAAGTCAACAACTCAGCGTGATTCTCAGCCGACGGAATCGCACAAAACAAAGATTATCAATGCTTTTTGGAAGGTGTGATCGCATTAGAAACCAATTAAGAGTCATAACAGGGCGCTTGGTTCGATAAACCTCATGAAAATTAAAGTCTGAGCCGCAAAGCGCCGATCAACATATACATGTGGCAGGTCGCCTTATATAAGACCAACTGGTACCGCATGACCGGCGAATTGTGTTTATCGCACAGACCACGGACCAGAAGACCTTGCCTGTCAAAAGGCAGCTTGATATTTACAAAGAGTCTCTTCTACGGGAGTTGCAAAGCAAGGAGAAGCCAATACGAACAAATGCGCTTAGATTTTTACAGTTCAACTTTTTCTTACCTTTGGCGATCTGCTTCGATTTCGGAATCTTCACTGTCATACGTTCCCTCAGAAGTCGACTCTTCTTCGCTGTCTTCTTCTGAGCCTTCGCTTTCCTCTTCGTCATCATCGTCTTCACCTTCTTCGGAATCAGTCACTTCACCGTTTTCTGTGTCTTGTCTACCATTCATTTCGTTGCCCCTGTTAACAGAACCTCTTTTCTCGGTGGAACTGATTTTTTCGTGCGAGATCATCTCAGCATCACCGTTCACGATTTTAGTACGCGTTTCGTCGCCGCTCGAAATCTCTTCTCGCTCGTCGCTTAAGTCAGCCATAACTTGACTTTTTCGTCTTGAAATCAAAGAGGAAATACACAAGAGAAAGATTCCGTTGACAATATACACCGCAAAGCAGGGAAAACCTTCGAACGCCCAATGTCACATAGATTATGGAATTTATGCAATCGGCTCATGCGAGCACTTGTTGAGGACAGATAAACAATAGAACAACCAATCATAGTCTTTCTAGTATGACGGGAACCGCCACCGCAGATCTGTCCAAATTTGGTAAATGTCAGGGAATCATCCTAGTCGGGTTTGAAAAAAAATTGTTCATCTACAAGACTAGCATTCATTGCATGTAACCTCTTTATTAAAAAGTACAACTGAATTAACAAAAATAATAAAAAAATTGCTCGTGGCATCATTGATATCAAAAATTTACATGTTGACAGGTGAAACAGAATTCCAATACAAATACAGAAGGAAAAAATATTATCAAAATAAACATAATGTATCTCCTTTACGTAATTTAGGGTCATTTAGGTGTTTATATGTTATACATGTAATAATTGTTGATATTTTCACACGACCTAACAAAACTTAAAGAAAATCACATTCTAGGCAAAAAAATTTCCGCCAGTAATCATTGTTCTAAAATCGTGGATGTCTCTATGTGAGTACTTACCTGATTTTTAAATTGGCTAAAACAGAAACGAATTTTAAGGAGTGTTGATACACTATATATTTAGCAAAAAAGGAAGGGGAAGAATTTGTCCTGTTTCCGCTCTCTACATGACGGAGTCGGCGGATCATGACGGATCGGTTCTAAAAAGCTGTTTATGCCATCTCGTGCTCCCACATCACACGGAAACACCCCTTTCCGTACAACATTCCGCCGTCCGTTTCACCCTGCAAACATAACAAGAACTTTGCTATCTGCTTGAATTCTGTCGGCGTTTGAGGTCCCTTACGTCCTGAGATTAATTCAGTCTTACGTAGTTTTTTTGCAACACCAGATACATTCTTCTCTTTCAGGTACGTCGGTTCGATGGGTTCGATGAAACGACTGAGGACCACTAAGGTTCTTTGCGCCGATCATAAATGTTGATTGCTTATTATTCAGTTCCGTTTATTTATATAATTATTTATTGATTACTTATTTATTCAATTATTTATTTATTCATTCATTTATTTATTATTTTTCTATTTCTTTGCTTTCGCCGTTTTCCTTTTTTTTTTGTTCATTGATGAGCAGATAGTACGGAGATATCTCTAACGACTTTTATCCGTATTATCACCTTTCAATCCCACAGTCGGGCATGACAAGTTGACTTAATTAAATACAACAAAAAAAATTCTTTGGTTTCTCTGTGACCTCACATCATCAAGGATTAGAGGCAGGATTAGGGGTTCGTGCTTGTGTTACCGGTCGTTTAGATACAAAGTCGCTTCGATACATGCAAGTTTATTCAGTCTAGATGTAAGAGTTTAACAAACTTGGCTTAAAGGACGAAGAATATTCACCCAAAATGTTTTTCTTGTTCACGTGCAAGTTATCGAAAGTTCTCTGCAATTTCACTGCTTGAGTTTGCTTCGAAACGTCGACTTGTATGGTAACGACTTGAATGAATGATAACTTTATTTAAACACGGTTAAAAACATCAGTCTAATATAGAAAATTAATTAAAAATTCTCAAAAACTGTTTTAAATATTTGCCGTGTGGGAGTACTGATCAGAAAACCATCTATGGGAACTTCTCTTAAAGAAACCTAAGGAATTTGATTTACGTATTTCCTCAGGAAGATTGTTCCATAGAAGAGCGCCACTGTAACTGAAGCTACGCTTCAGGTATCAGTTCTTGGTTTTGGGAGCATTGATTTTAACTTAGTATCGGAACGACCGGTTACCCTTTGATGTCGAGCCCGTAACGTCGCACCGCTGGCTTCAGCATGATTTTTTTGTACCAAGATACCGAAAGAGGTTGTTTGAAGACGACTGGGATTGCCGTGGTGTTGTTGTTGTGTTGTGTCGGTAGGGTTTTATCAATACGTATATTTTCATGGCATGATATGGACAGTCGATATAGAATATGATTATTAGTCATGCTACATCCCAGTTGCCTTTGCTGTTCCAAATTAGTGATAAGTACGTGTTCTAAAAGCTGGTGTTTTTTATTAGCAGCCTCAATATTAAGAGCGTACATATTTTTACGATCAACGGCTTACAGCTATCACAAAAACATTTCCTAAACGGCCCACCATATTTTTATTGGCATTAAAAGTACGATCGATTATCTCACATGTACTATCAGGCAATTCCATGCAATCCTTGTCTCTTACGTCTGCGGTCTTTCAAGGATCTTAACTTTTGACAATCTTTCCCACGGATCAGAGGCTCGCCTGGGCCAGTTTCGAATTTCTAAAAATTATTCTTGACCCCGATGTTGAGAGGAATAATACAAAATAAACGAATTATTGATCCCTGAATCTCGATGCGATTTCCTTTGAGTAGTAATTCTAAACTGGCTTAATCAGTCACCGGCTACACAAGTGTAAAAATATAATTCAAGTATACGTGAAATATCGGCTTTAATACCGCCAGATTTTTCTTACATTCAGCCTATATCAAAACCGTTTAATTGGCCAGGCCAAGCGTAGAGGAAGTTTGTCTTCCTGATTTGAGGGCGATTTAAATTCCTAACGTTTTTGTACGTTGTTAGTCCTGTATTGTTACGTGACAAGTGTAGAAAGAGTTGTGATCAAGTGTACCATGCAGTGTAACTTCTGTACCTTTGCAAGGTGGTCAGATACTCTTCATAGCTCCTATACTATCATAAAACTTCAAATAGTCGTTTTACATCATTTGTAAATTAATTATCTATATTTTATAACGAGCAAATTTCTGAAAAGAGCTTAGAAAAAGTTATGAGGTACTGTAATACCGCCAGAGGAAACGACACCCTTCTTGAATTCAATCTGCTTTACGACAGCAAGCTTTTCCGTTTCGGGATCCTTTTTAGTGGAAAGATTAAGATATATCGATCGATAATAGTTTTAAAAAAGCTCACTTAAACGTTTTATGATCTCTCAGTAGAAAAACCTCTCACGAAAAGTGATAACGTTTTAATATTTTTGGCATTTTACGGAAATACAACTACGTAAAGGAAGTTGAGCCGTACCCTTCCCTTACTGAATTGAAGTGAAAACAAAATTCAAATTCTCCTTGATTCACTAAGAGACGTTATTACTGTTATAATAACATTTTAATAAAAATATAATAAATGGATGCCAACTATTCTCTCTTGCAGCCACTGGCTAAACTGCGGGGGCAAAAGAGCACGTAAAGTTTGATCTCACCTCCCCCACCCAGGCTAGACCAGTGACGGCACAAAGCAATCAAATAGATCATGACACTGGGGCTTACGATACCTCCCACTCTTTTAATTCCAACAATGTCACGGGTTCTTTTACGTCCCCTTCCAAATAATGTGCAAGGCCAACGGCTTAACGTCAAAACGTGCCAAGGCAAATGACGTCATTAGCAATGTCATTTCCGCCAATCAGCATTTCGTATCGACTTTTTCGATGCAGATGTTCAAATTCCAGAGACGTAGTTGCAAGCTCTCCTTCCTTTTCCCGCCCCTTCGCCAGAGCGCCCGATAGAGCTTGCTCGCAGGCTAAGGGGGAGAGGGAAAGAGAAAGGAGGCGTTTTTCGCCCTTAGCTGTCTCTGCTTTCTCACTTTTTCGCTTCTCTCTTCTCCCCTCACGAACCACCCCTCCCCAACCTGAACCTGAGACTCACGAGACTGGCTAAATGAAAGTAAGACCTTTGTTGGTGGTCCGGCCAGGGTTTGTACTCACGGCCTCCCCGCCTAGGCAGACCAGTGTTCTTCCAAATAAACGTAGCCTGTGATCACAACCGTCGCTCCTCGCTCGGTGATCCCTTGGTTAAGCTGAACGTCCCTAGCTGCCAAGGGCGAGGAGAGACGGCATCAATTTTTACAAACCATAAAGTTTTTAAGAATATTTATAACAGCGAGTCGTATTTGTGCCATTCTCCAGCAATAAATGATGGGATTTAACGACGAGTTTATAAAAACTATGGCTGTGGCAACGTCATAAGCGAGAGTAACTGACTGTGTAACACCTAATATTGCTTCACTCATGACGACTGAAATAAACGGAAGATAAAATGCCAGCATCAACCCATAAACATAAAGCACAGTCACGGCCGACTTTTTGCATTTTAGTACGTCGACTGTTCTACAAAATGGTTGACCCATCGTTTATCTGACGTTGATGCTTGCGAGCAATCTGGAAGATTTCAAATGTGCTTACGGCAGTCACTAGCGATGTCACTAATAATATTGAGGTGGGTATGATAATCCAGTTGTCCTTCAACCACAGCTTTAAAATTGTCAAAATAGACAAACATACCAATAAAGACGCTACCAGTGCTAGCACCCTTGGAACTGTGATGGTAGCCGTGTATCGCAAGTGGAGTTTCAAAGAAAGGAGTCTATCGAAGGAAACTCCGCTTACAATTACAAAAGATAAACTTCCCGTGATCCACCCAATGAAAAACTGCGAAAGTCTCAACTTACAGTACGCGTCGAACTTGCCAAGTAGTTCCGCTGATTTAAAAGCGACGAATAACGGCTGGCCAAGCAATCCAACAACAAAATCAGAAAAAGCCAGGCAAAACATCAGTGTCAATGATGGCGAATGAAGTTCTCTTGTTTTCCAAATGACAAGCATTGTCGCGCCATTAGCCATAACTGCCGTGTAAGCAAACAAAGAGGTAACAACGCACGATACAACACTGACAGTGATGCTCTGACTTGAATGTTGCCGAAAAACGTTCAAGAAAAAACACGTCAGGTTTGTTTCGCTCAAGTTTACTACCTTTGTTGCCATTGATCTGAAAGATGCAATTGACGAAGCCTTGTCCAGAGTTGAGCTCTCCTTTTGGGTACTGTGGAAAATTAATTAACAGTAGCTAGTTGTGCCGCACTGAAAACTGTAGTGAGGATTATTTCGATTTTGGTTTCATCTGTAGCTTGCCGGTTCGATACTGTTTAGATATCAAAATAGCTGTTCTGTCGCTAGATTCTGCAGCTGCCAGTATAATTTAGGCATCACCGTCATAAGCATAATTTGCACTTTTGGCTACTTTTGAACCACCAAATTGTCATATTGATCATGCCACCAATTTTTTTGGACCAAGGACACGTATTACAAATTGCGACAATTTTATTACAAAGTGCGAGACGATTATTTTAAAAAAGTATGACAGGTATTACAAAAGGCGGTGATTATTACAAAGTGCGATGATTTTATTTCCAAGTGCGACAATTCTGTTACAAAGTGCGACAGGACAAATAGCGTCTGAAATAGAAATCTGAAGTAGGATCAGGATCAGGAATTCCCGGGTATACCCTCCTCCCCCCCCCCCCCAGCCGTTTAATGGGTCAGCCCAAGCGTAGAGGAAGTTTGTGGCGAATTAGTAGCGAGAGATCTGTTTCAGGAGTGTGTGTGCGTTTCTCCCTCGGGAGTGGCTTTCTCTATATAAATAAACACGTGTGTAAGTAAATTTGTCCAGTTTGCCTGCAAGGGCGGAAGGATTGTTTTTCCTCCTATTCCTTATCTTTGCCGATGAACAACTTCTTCTGCCGGCCGTGGTTTTGCCTGCTTACATCTTCAGGACGCTACCTGCCGCTCTTCCCTCTCCGGCTGTCTAATAACGCTGTTGTTTCCCGATGTTGTTGCTTCTCCGCACGAGGTAAATCACAGGCGGCCCAGACGTAGTATGTGTCACTGAATGAATATATTAATATTCACATGGACAAATTAATGCGATGAGTCGTCGAAACTCCCATGGACTGAAATAGTCCAAAAGTCAAAATATAACAAAACAAAGCTAAGATACCTTCAACTGAACGTATCCTTGTCTTTCCTGGCCGGTTTAAGTGGCATTTTGTTGAGTTTTGCAATTGTAGGTACTATCCACTAAAGAAGAATTAAAGGCTGGCTACAAAACAAACAGACCATCTCCACGCGCTTTCACACGAAGCGCTATAAATTCGAGAATAATCGACGAATCCGCTCCAAATAACCATCGGCTAATCTGCAGGTAACGTGTGCTCCTGCTTCTGGCTCGCTTGCTCCACAAAACCCATCGCAACTGCACAATAATTGCTCGCTCATCAACAACCACTGTTGACCTTTACGCTTCGATATGACCGCAAACGACCAGGTTTAATACGCGACGTGAATATTCGCTTAGCGACCGCGTTCGCGCAACAATGCAGCACTTGCTATGGGAAGGATGGTACTATTGCTTCTAGGTCAATCGACTGACCGAAGGTTCGCTGCGTTAGTTTTGACCAGAAAACAAAAGGCGATCGCGGGACCGTCCGTAAGTTTTCAACAGGGCAGCCCTGGTTTTCAAGTTCGAATTCTTCTAACGTTCGCTGTCTCAGCTGCTGTCACATTGTTCGTCCAGCCGCTTGCATAGGTTCTTGACTCTACCAGACTTATTTGCCTAGATTAACAACGTCTTACTCCATAATATGTTGTCCAAACTGGTGAAGGAGGACGAGAATTTGCCGCCCAGGAAAAAGGCAAAATCTGGCCCCCGCTATGCAGCTGAATAGAAGATACAGCTGACGATATCGTAAAGTAAAATTTAAGTGCGCGATATCTTTTATTATTATTATTATTATTCTCAAAATAAACTCAGGGGCACCCAACGATGATTTCCCCCTAAATGCATTGAAAACACATTTAAGGCTGTCCAGAGTACTTTTGACCGAAAAATGCATTCTAAACAGCGCGTACATAAATTTAGTCAGGAGGGCTAAAAGCGAAGCTAATGATTTATAGTTTGCTCATACTAAATATAAAATATATCGTGTAATGCTAAGCGGAGAAGGCAATGAGACAGGGCCACCCAACGACTGTTTCCTCAAATACTTTCAACTGAAAACACTTTTGTAGCTATTCATAAAGTGCTTTTAGCTCTATAGAAATGCATTCTAAGTGGCGCTATAAAATTTGCATCTCAGTGTTCGGCCATTCTAGAGGAACTTGAGCCTTTTGGAAATTACGAGGAATTCAGAATTATTTTCCCGAAAATTTTAGATGCAATTTAACGTATTACGAAGGAGGTAATTTTTCAGATACCTTCTTTCATCACATTTTTGAATCCGAAAATTTTAGGATTCCATTTTACTCTCTACGAAAAATAGGCTAACCCGTTGAGTGAAATGTGAAAAATTAAAAGTTGGATGCCCTTGACCAGAACTGTGAAAAACAACAATAGGTCTAATTGCAGCACACTTTCTTGTACATTTCCTTGCCGTTGATTTGCATGACTGCAACGTAAAACGTCCAGAAAACTTCCTGGTTTTCACTTTTTATGGAGAAAATGTGGTACATGTTCTTGTTCACTTTTTCCACTGCCGCTCATTTTTTTTAGCTCCGCTATAAGATTCGTATCTGTTCGGTGCTCCTAGGGCAAATTGGATCTTTTTAAAAATTACAAGGGCTTCAATATTATTTTCCCGATTGATTGACCTAGAAGCAATAGTACCATCCTTCCCATAGCAAGTGCTGCATTGTTGCGCGAACGCGGTCGCTAAGCTTGAATATTCACGTCGCGTATTAAACCTGGTCGTTTGCGGTCATATCGAAGCGTAAAGGTCAACAGTGGTTGTTGATGAGCGAGCAATTATTGTGCAGTTGCGATGGGTTTTGTGGAGCAAGCGAGCCAGAAGCAGGAGCACACGTTACCTGCAGATTAGCCGATGGTTATTTGGAGCGGATTCGTCGATTATTCTCGAATTTATAGCGCTTCGTGTGAAGGCGCGTGGAGATGGTCTGTTTGTTTTGTAGCCAGCCTTTAATTCTTCTTTAGTGGATAGTACCTACAATTGCAAAACTCAACAAAATGCCACTTAAACCGGCCAGGAAAGACAAGGATACGTTCAGTTGAAGGTATCTTAGCTTTGTTTTGTTATATTTTGACTTTTAGACTATTTTAGTCCATGGGAGTTTCGACGACTCATCGCATTAATTTGTCCATGTGAATATTAATATATTCATTCAGTGACACATACTACGTCTGGGCCGCCTGTGGCTTTGAAATATGCTGTCTTGAGTTTCTTGAGCGGTTGAGGCCGTTCATTCACTTGGTTGTCGCCGAGAATAATTATTCTACTTCTCAGGTTTGGCTGTCGTGTGTCTCCCTGAATTGAGCGATTTATTTTTCTCGCCGTATTTGTCTCAGTTGTGTCGTGCAGGAGTTGTCTCACATCCTCAATTTAGGACCCGTTTTTCCTTTTTAACTGAATTTCAATTCAAATTTTGTACTCGGTTGTCGCCGAGGAAATCCAGTCCACAGGCGTGGTTTTATCGTATTTCTTTACCTACGGAGTTCCATATTTTCTGTTTTTCTTTTCGCGTTATAGTCAGTTTGACCTAGTTAATTCACTCTATTTTTTCTGGTGGGACTCCTGGGATAAATTTCCGTTGTTACTGTACTCTTTTGTTTTGAGTACACATTATTTTTGGTGGACGATGAAACTCTCTTTTCACAGTGTCTGGTTGTACATGTCAGTGGCCGTGTAATCTCGCTTTCGGTGGTTTTCTATCGTAATTTATTTCTTTATTATTATTATTATTATTGTTGTTATTATTATTATTATTATTTTATTTTTTTATTTTCTTACTCGGTTGCGGCCGAAGGGAATTGTCTTCTGCTGCTTTCATGTCTGGATAAATCTTATATAGTGCTGCAAGTTTGGGTTGCTTCGTTTTGTCCGGGTTGTTCCCTATTTGTAGTGTTTTTCAAATTTTGGACTTGCGGGCTTTCGTCCAGAATTTGTGATCTTTTCATTCGTCACTCTCTATGGACAACTTTCGCCTTGGCTGGTTTCAGTTCTAGGCCTAGACCGGTGTTTTCACTCGGACAGCCTCCTCTACTTGGTTTTTAGTTTGAACTCTTATTGGTCCTTGGTTTTTCATCCGTCGGGCCCGTTAATTATCGGGACTTTCGAGAAACGGGCTCCAGGACCGCCTGATCGCTGGTTATTTCGTTATCAACTAGTCGGTGTCAGCTTAGTTTGCAAATTTTTTCCCTTCTTAATTCCCCCAAGTTTTATCAGTGTTGTGTGCCCTTTTACTTACCGCTCGGCTTATTTATGTACCCCCTACTTTTGTTATGTTTTCGTACCTTTTCTTTAAACGTAATTGCTTGATAGGCGTAGAGGCGTCATAATGCCGGTTTTGACTGTTTTCAACTCGAGGAATCAAAATCTTTAGTACTTCACTTTAATCATGAGATGTCGTCTTGTTGCCATTAAAGAAGCTGTTTTATTTTTTCTCTTGTTTCCTGTTTCTCGAAGTTGTTCGTTTTCGCGTGCGTACCAGTATTGCCGTGCCTTGGGTGCGGGTGTCTAATGCCTTTTAAGGCCTCTTTGAGGTTGCTTAAGGCCGGCAATTCTGCTGGGCTTCCCTCGCTCTCCCTCTTAGTTTTCCGTTATTTTTATGTCCGTGAATCACCTGTTTGGACACTTTTTGGGACCTTTCTTGCAATTTACTGGTCATGCTAAGTAGCGCAAGTGGGGGAGGGCAAGCCCACCAGTTTTGTCGGCCTAGCTTCCTCGCCTGATCGGGCCCGTCTTTCTTTTATTGTATCCAGAGATCTTACCAACAGTTTAGCTCAATGGGAGGTCATTTCGGAAAACGTTCTTCCCCATTAAGAGCCTAAGTGTTTTTTACGAGATTAAGTCCGTGAAGATTGCCTTTCAAGGCAGATTCGAGGGGGAATGTGGTACCTTGCACCGTTTCCCCCTGATCGGAATTTGAGGAATTTACTTCCCCTATTATACTACAACATGAGACATTTCTGCAATTTGATTGGCTTTGAGCAGTGGTATTTCAGCTTAAATAGAAATACCTTCACGCGAAAGTTACCATGTGAATCTTTGGCGGGTAGTAGTATACTGTAAACAAATAATTATACATTCCGTAATGGCTTGTGCCCACTTTGGGGCAAGGTTTTAGAGGCTCAACCCCCTTATCTCGTCATGCTCATAACTGTTGAGCCTTTAGAATCGCAATTGCGCCACGACAGACGCTTTCTAAATTTGTGAATCAAGGATATTTCGTGTATTACACCCTCCCCCTCGGCTGGGAGGCTGGTGCCTATGTGTATCACACAACTGGTTTATTGGCCACGAGTGGCATTATAATTCTTGGAGTGCACCCTATTCCTCATACTTCAGTGACTGTCCTGCAGGCCAGGTCATGGTGCACAAGACGCTAAACCTTCTAGAGAGTCGTCTTCCGCCCCTCCTTGTGCGTCGGTTGGTTGGTCTACCTTTCTGGCTGTACTCCCTTTCTTTAACGTTCGTCCTTCCGGAGATTAGAAGCTCAAGATGAAGGGCTTAAGAGCGTCATTCATCCTGACTCAGGATACTGTGGATCTCGGAAGCTTGCAACGGTTCGCAGGCAAAACCACCTTGTTCTCGCGGCTTTACTTTACACCCGGGCCTCGTCATCTTGCCATCCCGTTAAGCTCCCCGTAAGTCCATCAATGTTTCTGCTGTCCTTCTCAGGGGTATTCTATATTAGAGATTTGTGTATATCCGGCAAGGTGTCCCCCTGTTTTAGGGGCATGTAATTAGAACTAACGGTCCTTTTTGTGATGTATTGAACTCGGGATGGGGTGATTGATTTCCCGGCCTGTTGATTGCGGAATTCCATTGAAGTGCGTGACAGTACTGGTCCGAGCGCCCCTGCTTCCCCGAGCCTCTTGCCTAGTGTTAAGTCGTATCAGGCCTAGATACCAGGTTGATATCTACGTGTACAGTCTACCGTTAGTTCGCACGTGTTAAAATCAAGGTGCGGGCAGCTGAGGAAAGCTCTTTCCGTCGTCATCTAGTCATCTACCTTGCCAACTTTTTATCGCCCTGTCCTTGGTGTAAGTTCCCTCAGGAGGTAATCTTATCATGACGCCCTCCGGGGCTCTCTCCGCCAGTACTTGCACGCTGCTCCTCCGTGTTTAGAGTAACCTAGAGAAGGAGGCCCTCTTTATATCGCTTTATTGACCTTAGTTTGACAATCCTTTTGATGCTTAAGGCTGCCGCTTGACTTTTCTCACCTGGTCTACCAAAGAGTCCGCCATAGTTAATGTTTTTTCCTTAGACTCTCTATCGTTTGGACGTCGCTCAGTAAGTCTTTCCACCTTTGAATTTAGTTGGTATAGTGCTTCGGTTCCTTGCCTCCGCCTCCCAACCCTGTCCTTTTAATGCCTCCTTAACCCCGTCGTTACCAGTGGCTTGTTATCTCGGGTGCGCTATTGATTTTTCTATTGATTTTATTCTGCTTTGTTGTGTAACAAATGTTCGTATGCAGAACTACGACTGTTTCCTTTTAGCCAAATGTGTTGGCAAAAGGGTTTCTTACTGATAACTTTGGTCACACTTTCCTCACAGATACCAGAATGGAGCCTCTGTCAGCGCAAAGAAAAATCTGGAAAATCACAACATGACTGGAGGCTTAGTTTTCAAATTTCCTGTCCTCTTTACAGCCCTATTAGAATTTATCTTAGGCCTCACCAAGAGATGTTGTTAAATATTTTTTATCAAAGTTGGCAAAGGCAAACAATGCTGTGTAACAACTCATGTTAGTCCCTTGGTTGCGTATACGCAGACTTGTACAGCGGTTACTGTTCTCGCACGGTATTAGTCTGCTGGCACAGTGTTTTGAAATCCTGCGTTGCACTCACTTGTTGCAGTTACAGGCTAGCGGGCCTCTGTATATATATATTATGGGGACGAAACAATAGAAATAAGTCGTGTACTACTAAAGGTATATTCTGTTAGGTACCAGCTGTCTATCCCGAACGTTACTGAGCTTTAGCACTCGAGAGCTTGGATTTTTCTCGCTTGGTTTTCTTCTGGTGACAGGGCTTCCGATCTTCTTATTATATAAACGCAGTTGAAGTGTGAGAACATTCTGATGGCTCTTGCCTCCTGTTTCACAAATGCGCGGCTAGATGTTAAGAGAGCTCTCAGTGCGGAATTTGCAGTCTTTCGTAGACCTATGTAAATCAATGCGCCTGGGCATTTCCTCTGGCTTTTCCAGTTTAAATTCCTGAATGACTTTATTTTCGATTGTCGAATCCTCGCTTCTACCTTGTGGGCGCGGCACGTTAAATAGTTTTAAGACCCCTTCGCAGTTAAGAATGGTGGTGACTCTGTGAGTGTTTATGGGCCGGACACTCCTCCCTTCTCAAACTTAACGGGGTGTCTAAAGAAGGTCAAACGAAGCGCTTTGGTTAGGAATCTGCTGCGACAGTCGAACGCGCTCTGAATTTGCAAACCTCTAAATACCCGGCCAACACCTCTTCAGATGCCTAATGGCTGGTAGTTTTGTTCAAATTACTCGAGGTGGTCCTTTCTACGGAATATCTTGCCAACGCTTTTCGTGATGGCATCATTCTTGTAGTCATCAACTTAGAACCGAAACAGGTAGATACGAAAAAATCCCTAGCAATGAAAGGATATGCTCCTTTTGTAACAGTAACAAAAGTGAAGATGAAATTCATTTCATACTAGATTGTAAGGCCTGTTCTAAGAGCAGAGACGTATTTTTCTCCAAAATAATATTTAGATTACCTAACTTCAAATCTCTTTCACATGATAATTTAGTAGCTCATCTTATGAATTCTTCTGATTATTTGATAATAATAATAATAACTGTTTATTCACAAATCCAAATCGGAAAGTGAAAAGGAGATAAAAGAGGTTATCCCTTTCTAGTTTATCTCCTGATAATAAAATATATTAAGAAATAAATGATTTACAACTGTTTAAAATAGTAACTATATATGTATATAAAACATCACACAGTAAAAGAACTTAGTGTTCACTAGGAAAATCTGTAAAATAACGTCTCAGTCTGTTCTTGAAAATATTCAAATTCTCTGCCTCAGCAACTTCCTTTGGAAGATTGTTCCACTTATCTATTATGCGTATAAAAAAAGAATGTTTAAAACTATTTAAAGTTGCTGATGTAAGCTTAAGTTTAAAACGATGGTTGGCTCTTAAGGGCCGAAAATCATGTGCAAATGTGAAAAATGCCGAGGGATCAAGGCCATTAAGTCAACACTCGATAAGTGACGAAAATAATCTTCTTTGTTCAAGTGATGGCCATTTAAGGAGCTTTAGGCGTTCTTCGTAAGGCATGTCTTGCCCAACATTTCCAAGGGCGCTTTTAGATGCTCTACGTTGTACTTTCTCCAAGGTGTTTAAGTCTTTTTTAAGGTGCGGACACCAAACTGGAGAGCAGTACTCGAGTATCGGACGTACTAGACTCTTATAAAGTTTTGAAAACAACTGAGGATTTTTAGGACCCACCGTTCGCCTAATGAATCCAAGCACACTATTTGCCTTATTTGCGCATTTGTTAGCTTGCATACTCCATGACAGGTTCGAAGTAATATAGATTCCGAGATCCTTAACTTCAGATACAGCTTTTAATTGGTTACCACATAGATGGTATTAAGGACTTGAGTAATCATTTTTTTTAGAAATGCGCATCGCTCCGCATTTATCTGTGTTAAATTTCAGCTGCCAGACATGGCTCCAAGATTCCAGGCGAATAAGATCTTTCTGTAGCTCTTCAACATCTTCCTTAGTATCCCTGAGTAACCTATACAATTTCATATCATCTGCAAAAAGTTTTGTGCTTGACATAATGTTTCTTGAAATATCATTAATATAAATTAAAAATAAAATGGGTCCCAGCACAGTTCCTTGGGGTACACCAGACAAAAAAGGAAGTCCAAGATGAGTAATGTTCCCGCAGAACGACGCGCTGGTATCGATTGGTGAGAAAACTTCTAAGCCAAGACAGGAGTGGACCTTGGATACCATATGCGTAAATCTTTGTCAAAAGGCGTTCATGTGGCACCGAGTCAAAAGCTTTTGAAAGGTCTAAAAATATAACATCAGTTGTCAAGCCTTTGTTTCTCCCGCTGGCCCAATCGTGAAACGATGATAATAATTGAGAAAGACAAGATTTCCCTTTCAGGAAGCCAAATTGCTCCGGAATAAAGACCTCGTTTGAAATCCAAAACTGAACAAGCTGCTGTCTTACTATCATTTCACACACTTTACACACCACCGATGTTAGTGAGACAGGGCGATAGTTCTTTCGATCGCTTTTAGCACCTTTCTTATGCAAAGGAGTAATGTCAGCCAATTTCCAATTGTGTGGTAACATGCCTGATACAAGAGACGCATTAAAAACGTCACTAAGTGATGGAGCCAAGGTTCCAGCACATTTCTTTCAAATCATGGGATGTTAACTGTCAGTTAGTTTTATATATCCTGCAATGATTTGGATTAAGAAGCAAATGGATTCATATCAATGAGTGAATGAGATCTGTAATGTTTTGAAACGTTTTACATTAATTGGTTGAATTAGTAATTAAATCTAGACTGGTAGCTTTTTCAATACCGTAGTATCATGTATGGTCCTGCAAATAAAGCTTTTGTTGCCGTGGCTGGCTTTAAGCCGACAATTTTGATAAGTGCTTGTGTTGTCGTTTTAGTTTCGGGATATGGGAGAGTTAGTTACGGGTGATGGGGCTGGGGAGGCCAGTGGAGACCTTTCGCTTCATCTAAGGCTGTCCTTCGCCTGCGAGCCAAGGACTCGCATGTCCCGTAACTCATATCTTGAGTCCCAGGCCTTTGTTATGCGAGCGTCCACTGGGAATAGAATACTGTTAGTCCTATCGTTACGTAACGAGAGATGCCGAAAGAGTTGTGATCAGTTACTTTAAGCTACTGTAACTTACGTAACTGCGCAAGGTGCCTCTTTTCAATGCTTCCTCTTTTATCTTGAAAATTCAAAGGAAGGTTTATATTTTATCTATTTATTAATTAATTTAATTATTTTTATTCTTTAACAAGAAAATAACTGAAAAGAGCTCACAAAAACTTTCGAGGAGTGAAATTACTGCCCGAGGCGGAAACTACGCCTTTCTTAAAACCAATATCTGCTTTACGACAGTAAAAACGGGCATATAGATCGATAATAAAAAGGTCAATTGAGCCTTTTATGATCTATCAGTAGAATAGCCTATCACGAAAAGTGATCACGTTTTGGTGTTTGTGGTATTTTAACGAAATACCACTACGTAAAGGAAACTGAATCGGCAGCCCCAAATGACGCAATCATCTGAACTGAGATAAGGTTTTAATTACAGCTAGCACCGGTGGCCGGACCAGCAACCAAGGTCTTCAAGATAGGGTTTTAACTCACGGCCATCCGTTTAACATACCGGCACTCATACTAAGTACAATCGTCTCTCCTCGCTCCTCGTCCCTTGATCCCGCGGAACGTCCATAGCGGCCATGGACGACGAGAAACGGCTGTATTCGAAGGCTCGCCCCAAGAAAGTTTTGCTTGTGCAATCCGGAATCCTAAGCTTTGGAATCTAGAATACTGCTCAAGGAATCCGCTAATTTTTCCAAAATAATGCGCACTATACGTATACCTCCATGATTAGTACATTTTAGTTTGAATTTATCGCATCTTTTGAATGTAAAACATTGACAATACTCACACCGAAATGTGCTAGTCATGGATATATGTATTGTCCGCATTAATTTGGAAAAATTAGCATAACGTCATAACATTGAATGTTGTAGCACGGATTTTTGACCGGTTCGTAGGATAGGTTTGTCTTGAAGTTTCAAGGCGTTGCAGTGAATCAATCTTAATGAAAGTTTCAGACATTATTAAATACATTATGAAGATTGTGTGAAGAGATTTTAAAAAAATTCGTTCGAGCCGTTTCAGACATATACAAAAGAGCGTTTAAAGTCCAAGTTTTGAATGAAGTTGCACTTGGACAGGTGGTGAGAAAACAAGTTAGTTTTTAAGATCGCAAGAACGAAAATACACCAAACTTTCCTGGCATCGAAATAAGACATGAAGCAGCATTCTGACGCTACTTAAGAATAATATGAGTGATTTATAACGTTTTTATTAAATAATCTATCACGGCTATTGAAAATTTAAGGTTTGAAATATATTTTCGTTTTAGTCGAATTCAAACATACAGAATTTTTTACTTCTTACGGAGGTCTAGATCGCGCAAAATTAGGTGTTTTTCAATTTCAAAGTTTTTTGTTTATTGTTGTCATAGTCATATCGATTTTATTAAAACCTACATTTTGACACATTTCAATCTATAGTCAATCATTGGTAAAAATTTTATAGCGATCAGACAAGGATAAAATCACTTTTAAAGCGATTGAAGAATATCGCTATGGCCTCTGAAAAACTCGAAACACCTTAAAACGTACTATCAGTCCTAATACAGCTCAATGAATCAGGAACCCCACTACCGTTTTGCAATCCAGAATCCAAGTTCCACTGACAAAGCCCTGAATCCAGTACAGGGAATCCGGAATCTAACGTGAATAATCCTGAATCCAAAAACATTAAATGGGGCGATTCAACCCAAACTTTCATTTATTTAGCCTGTTTGTTGAGCCTCCCGGGCGGCGAAACTAGCTGAAGACGAGCATTACTGAAAAGCGGGGAACGGTAATTTTAAAGTGGCGCAGCTTCTCAACCTTGTGGGTTTTTTAATCGCCAAATACAATACTTACATTACCTCTAGCACCGAAGGTAACAGAAACCAAGGTTTATTTGGCTATTCGGTGGCACACATTCAGGAGGCGTCGCGAGTTGACTAAGTATTGTATAATTCATTGCTTTTATCTGTATAATGAAAAGATTCAAATTGCAAATTGCAATTACAACCTGCTGGAACATGTTACAACCTGAGCACTACAGACATGATAAAATATAAGAAACAATACAACGCAAACAAGAGGCTCAGAAAACGAAGCAGCCGCTTTTAATGAAAGTGTTTGAGCCCATAATATAACAGCAACAAAATAGCTAAGATTAGACTGGTCGGCGTCCAGTGGTACGATAGTTAAAGGAAAGGGTCTAATTATCCCGATGGGATTCATGCAAAATAAAGTAATCAAAAGCTGAAAGAAATTATTCTGGCGCGCAAATAATAGCGGCACCCTAGAAGGAGGAAAGCACTCAAACCCAAGCCAAGTTGTAGTGAGCGGAGTTCTTTTCCTGTACTAACTTGCATTTCTGTTTTACTTGGTATATTTTATCAAACAATTTCAGAATATATAATGTTTTAACCGTACCATAGGGAGCCAAGTAATGATAGAATTTATTTAAGATGCAGCGATACTTAAAGACACAGCTAGAGTCCTATTTTTCTTGAATGATGCACGGAGGCGAAATAATTATTGTATGTGCCCATTAAATAGGGTCGATTTGTTGTGGGCGGATTGAAATAACAAAAAGCAGCCTAATGACGTCCAAGGGAATTATTCCAGGTAAGCTAATGATTTGATAGTAAATGGCGAAATATTGTAATAATTAATTATAACAACACGCTGAAA
Organism: Porites lobata; assembly: GCA_942486035.1. Lineage (NCBI taxonomy): Eukaryota > Metazoa > Cnidaria > Anthozoa > Scleractinia > Poritidae > Porites > Porites lobata. The sequence continues at coordinate 381,639 of CALNXK010000146.1, read as the reverse complement.
AAATCATGGTGTAGTGATGACAAAAATACACGAAGGGTCCATGATAAGAGATGCATTGGCAAAAAAGTGACTTCTGAGGCAATTTTATTAAAAACGATTTTGAAAAGAACGGGCCTCCATAATCACACTCTCATAACTCGCAAAGCGATCATTGGTCTTACAGACTGGTGCACAGAGCACCTACGACTTAAAAAAAAAAAACAAAGAAAACTCGTCCGATGTGGCCGCGTTTTTCGCCAACAACAATAGCGAACATTTTTCCATATTTCAAATGCATTGTTTCCTCACGCGAAATATCAATAATCTTGAAACTCAAAGGCCATATAAAAAGACCGTTAATCTCGAGAATCTCAAATTAATTTGTGAAAAAAGAAAGCACCTAGCGGTTTCAACGTTATTTGTTTATTATTTTTTTGTTAAAGTAGACCAAAATATTTGAAAAACCGCTAACAAGAGCTCCTCAATAGATACTAATCAAATCCTTTTTTCTAACTAGCAATCAGCTAAAGCTATCTCCGTGATCTTTCACGCTTTCTTTTTTTAAAAAAAGATTGAAACAACTATGAGTTGGAATTGCGCTTCGTTTCCACAGATAAAGACCGGGCTCCATAACGGTCGAACGTCAAGATTGTCCACTTTTTACCACATTTCTAACCATAAAAACTTCATTCCAAGATATCTCGATAACGCTCTAATAGATTTCGCTTCAACTTCACGAAAGTCGAGGCGGATATTGGAGAAAAAAGCTTCCGTCAACGATTGTGGAAGAACAGTTCCCAGTGCCATGAAATACAGCTGCAAGTGAAATAGGTAATGGCATCATTTCGTTGACAAGACAACTCTGATGTCATTATAAACCTGATCATAACAAAATCCCACCTTTATATAATATAGCTGTGTTTGCATTTTTTCCAAATCTTTATTAATGACGACGAAGTTTATGCTCAAACGTGGGAGGTGTTGACCCTGAAAACCCTTATAGAGCCACCATAAAAAGAATCATTTCCTTTCAAACTGCGATTCGCCATTTGCACATCTTCCATAATACACCTTGTTTTCCCCAAAAAATTGCATAAGCATTGTCCTCAACTTCTCTTGGGGCAGGGGAAATTAAAGCCATTTTTTTTTTAATTTTTAGCGGGGGCGGGGGGGGGACAAGGTGTATCATGGGAGATGAGGAAATGGCGAATTGTAGCATGTCAACCAACCAATGGAAGCATTTGTTTTTCTTTTCCGCGTGCGTTTAAGAGAATTTTGAAAATCAAAGAGGAAACGTTTGTTTAACCGAAATGACCTAATTACCCTGCTAGAAGAGTCGCTTCGATCTTTTCTAGATAAGTCGGGAAAGAGGAAGCGAAAGGTTCCTTCCTCTTCCCGACTTATCTAGGGTGATGGAAGGAGACTCTGTTCGCGGGGTATGACCTAATAGACGCCCTCTCTCAAATAAACGCCTTATATCTGATCAACGACCCCTCTACGCTTTTACATTTTTATTAGACGCCGCGGGTCTTTGTGCTTCATAAAAGTGTAGTAATCTCTCTTTACTTTACTTTGTTATATTTACTATATACTTATACTACTTGTAACTTTTATCAGAAGCATATAGCTTCTGTTTTTAGACATAAATTGGTAACTACATATATCATTTTAGCCTGCACAACAGGCGTTATTTTTCGCGCTTTTCAGGAGAGCGAAGGCAAGCACGAATCGAGCGAGTAGCGCCAGACACGAGCGAGGTGGAAGGCGCCTTCCCCCGTCGCGCGTGTCATTTTTATATAAACTTGACTTTTAAAAAGTGATCTAAGGCGATCGTTACAGATTACGACGAAACTATTTATACAAACATGTGAACGAGCTAAAAACTGAGTTGTTTCCCCTTTTATCGTATGTTAAGTTGCATCATTTTTGAATTCACATAAAGTTTTTAAGAATATTTTTGACTGCAAATCGTATTTGTGCCATTCTCCAGCAATAAATGATAGGATTCAACGACGATTTTATAAAAACTATGGGTGTGGCAACGTCATAAGCGAGAGTAACTGACTGTGTAACACCTAATATTGCTTCACTCATGACGACTGAAATAAACGGAAGATAAAATGCCAGCATCAACCCATAAATATAAAGCACAGTCACTGCCGACTTTTTGCATTTTAGTACGTCGACTGTTCTGCAGAATGGTTGACCCTTCGTTTGATTCTGTTGAAATATCTGACGTTGATGTTTGCGAGCAATCTGGAAGATTTGAAATGTACTTACGGCAGTCACTATACTAGCGACGTCACTGAAAATATTGCGGCGGGTATGATAATCCAGTTGTCCTTCAACCACAGCTTTAAAACTGTCAAAATAGCCGACAAACATACCAATACTGATGCTACCAGTGTTAGCACCCTTGGAACTGTGATGGTAGCCGTGTATCGCAAGTGGAGTTTCAAAGAAAGGAGTCTATCGAAGGAAACTCCGCTTACAATTACAAAAGATAAACTTCCCGTGATCCACCCAATAAAAAACTGCGAAAGTCTCAACTTACAGTACGCGTCGAACTTGCCAAGTAGTTCCGCTGATTTAAAAGCGACGAATAACGGCTGGCCAAGCAATCCAACAACAAAATCAGAAAAAGCCAGGCAAAACATCAGTGTCAATGATGGCGAATGAAGTTCTCTTGTTTTCCAAATGACAAGCATTGTCGCGCCATTAGCCATAACTGCCGTGTAAGCAAACAAAGAGGTAACAACGCACGATACAACACTGACAGTGATGCTCTGACTTGAATGTTGCCGAAAAACGTTCAAGAAAAAACACGTCAGGTTTGTTTCGCTCAAGTTTACTACTTTTGTTGCCATTGATCTGAAAGATGCAATTGACGAAGCCTTGTCCAGAGTTGAGCTCTCCTTTTGGGTACTGTGGAAAATTAACAGTAGCTAGTTGTGCCGCACTGAAAACTGTACTGAGGATTATTTCGATTTTGGTTTCATCTGTAGCTTGCCGGTTCGATACTGTTTAGATATGAAAATAGCTGTTCTGTCGCTAGGATTTGATAGATTCTGCAGCTACCAGTATAATTTAGGCATAACCGTCATCATAAGCATAATTTGCACTTTTGGCTAGTTTTGAACCACCAAATTGTCATTTATTGATCATGCCACCAATTTTTTTGAACCAAGGACACGTATTACAAATTGCGACAATTTTATTACAAATTGCGACGATTATTTTAAAAAAGTACGGCAGGTATTACAAAAGGCGGTGATTATTACAAAGTGCAATGATTTTATTTCCAAGTGCGACTATTTTGTTGCAAAGTGCGCAATGACAAATAGTGTCTGAAATAGAAATCTGAAATAGGATCAGGATCAGGAATTCCCGGGAATACCCCCCCCCCCCCCCCCCCCTCCCCGAGCGTTTAATGGGTCAGCCCAAGCGTAGAGGAAGTTTGTGGCGATATAAATTCCTAACGTTTTTGCTGTTACTCCTATCGAGACGAGACGATGCCGAAAGAGTTGTGATCAGTTACTTTAAGCTACTGTAACTTAGGTAACTGCGCAAGGTGCCTCTTTTCAATGCTTCCTCTTTTATCTTAAAAATTCAAAGGAAGGTTTATATTTTATCTATTTATTAATTAATTTGATTATTTTTATTCTTTAACAAGCAAATATCTGAAAAGAGCTCAGAAAAACTTTAGAGAAGTGAAATTACTGCCCCAGGCGGAAACTACGCCTTTCTTAAAACCAATATCTGCTTAAGACAGTAAAAACGAGTATATAGATCGATAATAAAAAGGTCAATTGAGCCTTTTATGATCTATCAGTAGAATAGCCTATCACCAAAAGTGATCACGTTTTGGTGTTTGTGGTATTTTAAGGAAATACCACTACGTAAAGGGAGTTGAGCCGCACCCTTCTCTTCAAGAATTGAAATTTGAAGCGAAATTAAAAAGTTTCCTTGATCACTAGAAGCCGTATAACTGTTGTGTGGACTTTTTGATAAAAATATAATATTAAACAGGTGCTGTTGCAGCCGGCGGCTAAACTGCGGAGGAACAAGAGATGCTGGTCAGCCGCATTAGTCGATATTTGATCACACCTATACGGCACAAAGTCAAATCAACAGACACTGACACCGGGGCCCCTTCCAGCTCAACGGAACTGAATCGGCAGCCCCAAATGACGCAATCATCTGAACTGAGATAAGGTTTTAATTACAGCTAGCACCGGTGGCCGGACCAGCAACCAAGGTCTTCAAGATAGGGTTTTAACTCACGGCCATCCGTTTAACATACCGGCACTCATACTAAGTACAATCGTCTCTCCTCGCTCCTCGTCCCTTGATCCCGCGGAACGTCCATAGCGGCCATGGACGACGAGAAACGGCTGTATTCGAAGGCTCGCCCCAGGAGAGTTTTGCTTGTGCAATCCGGAATCCTAAGCTTTGGAATCTAGAATTATGCTCAAGGAATCCGCTAATTTTTTTTTTCAAAATAATGCGCACTATACGTATACCTCCATGATTAGTACATTTTAGTTTGAATTTATCGCATCTTTTGAATGTAAAACATTGACAATACTCACTCTGAAATGTGCTAGTCATGGATATATGTATTTTCCGCATTAATTTGGAAAAATTAGCATAACGTCATCACAGTGAATGTTGTAGCACGGATTTTTGACCGGTTCGTAAGATAGGTTTGTCTTGACATTTCAAGGCGTTGCAGTGAATCAATCTTAATGAAAGTTTTAGACATTATTAAATACATTATGAAGATTGTATGAAGAGATTTTAAAAAAATTCGCTCGAGCCGTTTCAGAGATATACAAAAAAGCGTTAAAAGTCCAAATTTTGAATGAAGTTGCACTTGGACAGGTGGTGAGACTGAACAGGTTAGTTTTTAAGATCGCAAAATTTCCTGGCATCGAAATAAGATATTAAGCAGCATTCTGACGCTACTTAAAGTAATTTGAGTGATTTATAACGTTTTTATTAAATAATCTATCACGACTTTTGAAAATTTAAGGTTTGAAATATATTTTCGTTTTAATCGAATTCAAACATACAGAATTTTTTACTTCTTACGGAGGTCTAGATCGCGCAAAATTAAGTGTTTTTCAATTTCAAAGTTTTTTGTTTATTGTTGTCATAGTCATATCGATTTCACTAAAACCTACATTTTGACACATTTCAATCTATAGTCAATCATTGGTAAAAATTTTATAGCGATCAGACAAGGATAAAATCACTTTTAAAGCGATTGAAGAATATCGCTATGGCCTCTGAAAAACTACATCGAAACACGTTAAACCGTACTATCAGTCCTAATACAGCTCAAGGAATGCCGTTTTGGAATCCAGAATCCAAGTTCCACTGAAAAAGCCTGGAATCCAGTACATGGAATCCGGAATCCACCGTGAATAATCTTGAATCCAAAACCATTAAATGGGGCGATTCCACCCAAACTTTCATTTATTTAGCCTATTTTTGTTGAACCTCCCGGGCGGCGAAACTAGCTGAAGACGAGCATTACTGAAAAGCGGGGAACGGTAATTTTAAAGTGGGGCAGCTTCTCAGCTTTGTGGGTTTTTCAATCGCCAAATACAATACTTACATTACCTCTAGCACCGAAGGTAACAGAAACCAAGCTTTATTTGGCTATTCCGTGGCACACATTCAGGAGGCGTCGCGCGTTGACTAAGTATTGTATACAGTCATTGCTTTTATCTGTATCATGAAAAGATTCAAATCGTTACAACCTGAGCACTAGAGACATGATAAAATATAAGAAACAATACAACGCAAACAAGAGGCTCAGAAAACGAAGCAGCCGCTTTTAATGAAAGTGTTTGAGCCCATAATATAACAGCAACAAAATAGCTAAGATTAGACTGGTCGGTGTCAAGTGGTACGATAGTTAAAGGAAAGGGTCTAATTATGCCGATGGGATTCATGCAAAATAAAGTAATCAAAAGCTGAAAGAAATTATTCTGGCGCGCAAATAATAGTGGTACCCTAGAAGGAGGAAAGCACTCAAACCCAAGCCAAGTTGTAGTGAGCGGAGTTCTTTTCTTGTACTAACTTGCATTTCTGTTTTACTTGGTATATTTTATTAAACAATTTCAGAATATATAATGTTTTAACCGTACCATAGGGAGCCAAGTAATGATAGAATTTATTTCAGATGCAGCGATACTTAAAGACACAGCTAGAGTCCTATTTTTCTTGAATGATGCACGGAGGTGAAATAATTATTGTATGTGCCCATCAAATAGGGTCGATTTGTTGTGGGCGGATTGAAATAACAAAAAGCAGCCTAATGACGTCCAAGGGAATTATTCAAGGTAAGCTAATGATTTAATAGTAAATGGCGAAATATTGTAATAATTAATTATAACAACACGCTGAAAAAATCATGGTGTAGTGATGACAAAAATACACGAAGGGAGAGATGCATTGCCAAAAAAGTGACTTCTGAGGCAATTTTATTAAAAACGATTTTGAAAAGAACGGGCCTCCATAATCACACTCTCATAACTCGCAAAGCGATCATTGGTCTTACAGACTGGTGCACAGAGCACCTAAGACTTAAAAAAAAAAAACAAAGAAAACTCGTCCGATGTGGCCGCGTTTTTCGCCAACAACAATAGCGAACATTTTTCCATATTTCAAATGCATTGTTTCCTCACGCGAAATATCAATAATCTTGAAACTCAAAGGCCATATAAAAAGACCGTTAATCTCGAGAATCTCAAATTAATTTGTGAAAAAAGAAAGCACCTAGCGGTTTCAACGTTATTTGTTTATTATTTTTTTGTTAAAGTAGACCAAAATATTTGCAAAACCGCTAACAAGAGCTCCTCAATAGATACTAATCAAATCCTTTTTTCTAACTAGCAATCGGCTAAAGCTATCTCCGTGATCTTTCACGCTTTCTTTTTTTAAAAAAAGATTGAAACAACTATGAGTTGCAATTGCGCTTCGTTTCCACAGATAAAGACCGGGCTCCATAACGGTCGAACGTCAAGATTGTCCACTTTTTACCACATTTCAAACCATAAAAACTTCATTCCAAAATATCTCGATAACGCTCACATAGATTTCACTTGAACTTCAAGAGAGTCGAGGCGGATATTGGAGAAAAAAGCTTCCGTGAACGATTTTGGAAGAACAGGTCCCAGTACCGAGAAATACGGCTACAAGTAAAATAGGTAATGGCGTCATTTCGTAGATAAGACAACTCTGGTGTCATTATAAACCTGATCATGACAAATTCCCACCTTTACCTAATACAGCTGAGTTGGTAATTTTTCCTAATCTTTATTAATGACGACGAAGTTTATGCTCAAACGTGGGAGGTGTTGACCCTGAAGACCCTTATGGAGCCACTCTCACAAGAATCATTTTCTTTCAAACTGCGATTCGCCATTTGCACATCTTCCATAATACACCTTGTTTTCCCCAAGATGTTTGCATAAGCATTGTCCTCAATTTCTGTTGGGACCACTGTAATACCCAGGAGAAAGTAAAGCCATTTTTTATTTTTTTAAATTATTTTTAGGGGGGTGGGGTGGGGGAAACAAGGTGTATCATGGGAGATGAGGAAATGACGGATTGTAGCATCTCAACCAACCAATGGGAGCATTTGTTTTTCTGTTACGCGTGCGTTTAAGGAAATTTTGAAAATCAAAGAGCAAACTTTTTTGTTTACCAGAAATGACCTAATAAGCGCCCTGTCTCAAATAAACGTCTTATATCTGATAAACGGCCCCTCTACGCTTTTAAGTTTTTATTAGACGCCGCGGGGCTTTGTGCTTCATAAAAGTGTAGTAATCTCTCTTTGTTATATTCACTATATACTTATACTACTTGTAACTTTTATCATAAGCATACAGCTTCTGCATTTATACATAAATTGGTAACTATATATATCCATTTTAGCCCGCACAACAGCCGTTATTTTTCGCGCTTTTCAGGCGAGCGAAGGCAAGCACGAATCGAGCAAGTAGCGCCAGACACGAGCGAGGGGGAGGGCGCCTTCCCCCGTCGCGCGAGTCATTTTTATATAAACTTGACTTTTCTTATGCTAGACAACATACCTTTTCAAATTGAACTAAGGCGACAGTTCCAGATTACGACGAGACTATTTATACAAAGATGTGAATGAGCTCAAAACTGAGTTGTTTCCCCTTTTACAGTGTGTTAAGTTGCATCATTTTTAAATTCAGATAAAGTTTTTAAGAATATTTTTGACAGCAAATCGTATTTGTGCCATTCTCCAGCAATAAATGAAAGGATTTAACGACGAGTTTATAAAAACTATGGCTGTGGCAACGTCATAAGCGAGAATAACTGACTGTGTAACACCTAATATTGCTTCACTCATGACTACTGAAATAAACGAAAGATAAAATGCCAACATCAACCCATAAACATAAAGCACAGTCACGGCCGACTTTTTGCATTTTAGCACGTCGACTGTTCTACAGAATGGTTGACCCATCGTTTGATTCTGTTGAAATATCTGACGTTGATGCTTGCGAGCAATCTGGAAGATTTGAAATGTACTTACGGCAGTCACTAGCGATGTCGCTGAAAATATTGCGGTGGGTATGATAATCCAGTTGTCCTTCAACCACAGCTTTAAAATTGTCAAAATAGATAAAGATACCAATATTGATGCTACCAGTGTTAGCACCCTTGGAACTGTGATGGTAGCCTTGTATCACAAGTGGAGTTTCAAAGAAAGGAGTCTATCGAAGGAAACTCCGCTTACAATTACAAAAGATAAACTTCCCGTGATCCACCCAATGAAAAACTGCGAAAGTCTCAACTTACAGTACGCGTCGAACTTGCCAAGTAGTTCCGCTGATTTAAAAGCAACAAATAACGGCTGGCCAAGCAATCCAACAAGAAAATCAGAAAAAGCCAGGCAAAACAACAATGCGAATGATGGCGAATGAAGTTCTTTTGTTTTCCAAATCACAAGCATTGTCGCGCCATTAGCCATAACTGCCGTGTAAGCAAACAAAGAGGTAACAACGCACGATACAACACTGACAGTGATGCTCTGACTTGAATGTTGCTGAAAAACGTCCAAGAAAAAACACGTCAGGTTTGTTTCGCTCAAGTTTACTACCTTTCTTGCCATTGATCTGAAAGATGCAACTGACGAAGCCTTGTCCAGAGTTGAGCTCTCCTTTTGGGTACTTTGGAAAATTAACAGTAGCTAGTTGTGCCGCACTGAAAACTGTACTGAGGATTATTTCGATTTTGGTTTCATCTGTAGCTTGCCGGTTCGATACTGTTTAGATATGAAAATAGCCGTTCTGTCGCTAGACTTTGATTGATTCTATAGCTGCCAGTATAATTTAGGCATAACCATCATCATAAGCATAATTTGCACCCTTAGCTAGTTTTGAACCACAAAATTGTCATTCATTGATCATGCCACCAATTTTTTTGGAGCAAGGACACGTATTACAAATTGCGACAATTTTATTACAAAGTGCGACGATTATTTTGAAAAAGTGCGACAGGTATTACAAAAGGCGGTGATTTTTACAAAGTGCGATGATTTTATTTTCAAGTGCGACAATTCTGTTACAAAGTGGGACAGGACAAATAGCATCTAGCAGATTTGCAACTATATCATGGATATTCACCTCGCATTCACAGCAAAAGCCTACATGTTTAAAAGCTGTTTAGATAAACACGGTTTAAATTTTCTCTTTCTAAGCCGCCACGGTAGGTTTTCGATTGCAAATTTAGTGCAAATACATAACGTGTAAAAAATTTCATTGGAATTCTGTGTAAAAGCCTGTGTTCCATTTTTCTTCTAGTGTTTTTCATTATTTAAAATCTCGTTCAATTAAACGTGTTTAGTTCGTGCTGATGGGGCATACTACTGATTGCAAACATTGCGAAAAAAAATTTAAAAAAAAAACAAGAAACAGTAACTGTAACTGTTTCGCTGGACGCTTACCGAAAGTGAGCACTTACCAGGCAGAAAAAAAGTGTTATCGCTAATAAAAATCCAGTAGTTTTTCCATATGCAAAAACTATGAAAGGTAAAAGCTACTTCCAACCATATATGGCTGGCTAATTGTAGTAACCAAGCTATCGTAAATTGTAATAACACGTTGTCGTAATTTGTAATAAGCCTAGCTGTCGTGAATTGTAATAACAATTGTCATATTTTGTAATACTTCTTAATGTTAAGGGATTAGCTACTGAAATTTTCTTGCCAATCAAAAACTTTTTAGCTATTATGTAGCCAGCATTATGACAACAACTAAATCATCTCACCGACCACCCGACCACGTATTCGAAACAGTCAAACAACCAACTTACTGCGAGCAACTGCCTGTTACTTCATCCACATATTGATCATAGGGGCCATTAGAAAAATTGTAGGTGGGGGGGGATGGGGGGTTGGGGTTAGAGATGGTTCGAACCTCCTAAATAGCACACGCATAACTGACGTTTGTGTGACTGATGTGAAATGCTTCTCTGAATTTTGTCTTTTTTTATTATTATTTGATGACAAAAGTCCTGACAAACAAGAAATCAACTAGTACGAAAGAGTACGCAATAATGTATTTCTTCAACACATTTATTATGTCACTGATGACGTCATTTTACAAAGAAAAATATGAACTATCAGTTATCAACAGGAAAAAGTCCCTCTGCTCTGGTGTTCCGCAGTCCCCGAGGTAACTAAATTAAAAAAAAAAAGAGAATATAGCCAAGAACAAGTCGGCACTGTGATATGTTGCTCAGTGCTCACCAAATTCCTTGGGTGAAAAAAAGAAAAAGAAGCTTGAAAACGCGATGAATTACAGTGTAACCTTTTGTAACGTAAACTTTGCTTAGACTTTGGTTGAAATTAATTCGATGGATTGAACCATTAGAGCTGTTAAGTGCAAAGACGTGTTAGAGTTTTTGTGTAAAACAAAGAGTCCGTTCGTCTTTTGCATCATTTGTGCAGTGAGTTTAACTCGGATTGTTCGAGAAAGTAACCACGACGCTGATTTATTCATCGGAAAAAGATGCATCCAGTTAGAGAACTTTATGACCGAACTCTTACCTCAAAAAGTCAACAAAAAGCTGTAAACAGCTAGCATAGTGTTGAAATTTTATAGGAAAAAGAAACGCTTGCCACCCTGTCGCGGTTGAGTGGCTAGGCCATTTCCGAGTTTCCTCAAGCCTTTGTTTCAAAGCAAGGCTAAGTGCAAAGCAAGTGATACGAAAATCAGTTTTTATTCTGATGAAGATGGAACTTATTATAACAAACAGGTTTTGCTCTTAGCCTCGTTAAGGTTAAGGTTTTTGGAACTTGGAAGTGGGCTATTGAGCAATGAGCTCAATGCACATCCCCATTAGCCTCTAATGTGTAAATAGTCTCGCGTGTGTAAATACAGTAAAACTCCGGCTAAGAACCTGTTAGGATAAAATTTGTCAGTTAACCTCCTCTATATAAGAACCTGTTTAACCTAAGATTTGAAAAAAGATTCTTACTTTCTAAAATCTATGAAAAAATTGTGTACACTTGGGTAGACTGTTCACAGTCCTCTATTTTTCCGTAAGATCATCGAGATCGAGCACTTTGCGTTACGGGCTGCCATCTTGCATGAGTGTCAAACCTACCTAGGGGGAGGGGGCGGTTTGGGAGGAAGCGAGAAAAATAGAGGGACTGTGAACAATCTGACACTTGGGCAAGTAAGAGACTTCAAAATTCTTGAGGTCGATGCTTTAGTTCTTCTTTTTATGGTCATTTTTACATATATTGTAAAAAAAAATTGGTATGCAGATTTTATACGAGGAATAAACTGAACCACTAAACTTCTTAGCTGCATTGTATTTTTTTCTTCAGAAAGTATGGCCTGGTTCAGACGCCGTACTTTTCATATGCCGATCGTAATTGAATAAGTTCAACTTTGGAGCGACACTGGCGCGACATCTGATTCAGACGGCGCACCGTGTGTTGAACCTAAGTTAAGTTCGAAAAATGTTAGACAGACTCTGTCGAACTTACGCTTTTGCTGCACCGAATTGATTCAGACGCCGCGCATGGAGTAGAGCGGTGTCTGAACCGAGGCTAAGAACCTAAATAGCCTAAACTCGAGCTAACTACCATTTACCTTATTACAAGATATCAACGATACACTTCATTAACTCAAAATGGCGTTAATTTAATTAACATTTAATAATTGAGGCTGAGTATCCTATGAAGACTTATTGAGATCGAGGAGGGTGTTATCCGTTGAGGCCGTAGGGCGAGGCGTGTCAAACCCTGCGAGATTTCCTTAATTTTTCATATGATACGAAATAATTGTTTTATTATTCATTCAAAATAATTCCTAGTTTAAAACATAGTTAAAACATGCTTACCTCCATCGATGTTAAGCTTTTCTTTAAAAGTGCACGTTTAGGGTGTTCAGCTTCGCAAATATTCTCCAAGTAGCAGATCTTGCCCTTGGAGTTGTCTTCTTGCTGTTCTTGACATGTTTTTAGCCATTATTTTGCCTAGTTCTTACTCTTAAAGCGAGTGAAATGTCCGCCATTTTTGTTTTCTCAACCAAAACAACTCAACCTCGTCCCCAGGTTTTGTCGCTGAACGGTGCATTAAACGGTTCATTGACGTCTTCGGTTGATTAATTGCAAAATTCTTCCAAATTTGGTCATCAGTAGTTGGTTTTGGTGAAGTATGCGTGTGCTTTTAGCCAATCAGAATCGGGGAAATATTTTGAATGAATAATAATGCATCTTAATTTGCGTCGAAGTTACTTTAAATCACACTATTTTACATCATTGTAGTTTTACAGCACCTTTACTTCAATAACAAAACCTCGTCTGCCTATAGTTCCTCTATCACAAAGCCTCGGAGTCACTATCTGACAGTTCTTCTTTAAGAATTGAGTTCAAAATGTCTTTCGACTGATCTTCGTATTGATCCGTTTCCCCGAGGGGATAGCTGACTTCTTCAGTCTTTCTTCTTAAAATTTCCCTGGCCTATTGCACGGTCACCTTATGGGGATTTCTAAGCCGCCTTAATTTTTGCATTCTGTAGATTCCACCTCGCCCCTAATGTCACCAGCTCCTCTTTTCAAACAATACAGTAAAACTCGCGTATAAGAACCTAAATTTTTCCAAGATAGGCCAAGAAGTTTCTTATAAAAATGGTGCCAACTGGAAAATTAGGCTACTCAGGTTCTCAAACAGGTTCTTATTTTTAATGTTTGTCATTGGTGGGTGTGGCCTATTTGGGGCCTATTTTTGGTATTGCATGCACAATATCTTATAAAAATCCCTTTAATCCAAACATGTTAAAGCCATTTATGAAGTTTATACAAAGCTATGCAGGTTAAACAGTTCGAAACTACAAGGATATATGGATCTACATGTCAATTGTCTCATTGCCAGGGTACGTTTTGTCTTCATTTTAGTTAAACTTTTAGAGCTTGTTCTATTAAGTTTGTGTATTCAGTGTTTGACTGAATTTCTCAAAATAAGAACCTGTTTCAAAATTGTAGTTGTAGGCTAAAACAGGTCCTTATGTAAAAGGGGTCTATATGGACAATCTTAGCCTAACAGGTTCTTAAAATCTAGGTTCTTCTACGTGGGTTTTTACTGTACGGCTCAGTTCTATGGGAATATACCTAACAGTCGAAGGGGATAGCGTTTCTGGCAGAATTATTTGTCCACCGACTGCAAGCAAGTCGTGTTTATTATCTCAGCTTTCTTGCCGCTAAAGGAAAGTTTTTGCTTACTGGAGAGCATTATGGACGAATGGGAGCTCCACGTCAATAGAGCACATCAAACTGAGATTACCGTTGTGTCAGTAGGGCTTTATCAATACAACTATTTTCATGGCATGATATAGAATATGATTAATTTAGCCTTGCTGCATCACAGTTCCCTCTGCTTCTTCAAATCAGCGATAAAGTTCAAGGTACTTGTTCGAATAGGTCCCTCGCCTTATAGGAGAGCATTTTTACTGATAAACGGCTTAGTTATCACATTTTATTAAACATTTCCTAAACGGCCCACCCTATTTTTATTCCTATTAAAAAGGACGATTATCAGGCAATTCCATGCATTATACTTGTCTCTAAGTCTGCCGCCGTCTTTCAAGCTCTTTTGGCAAAAATCTTAGAACATGAACAATATTAATGTCGGCGGTCATGGTAGAAGCCCTTTTTGCAATGGAAATTTTAAAAGCGCCAGTATCTGTCGCACGGAAGCTGGTCTAGGCCAGTTTCGAACTGTCAACATTCCTTCCGAGACTGAGAGAATAAAACTAAAAAATGAATTATTTTGCGATTTCTCTTTTTTTCAATTCCCCTCAGACCCCTCAGCTTCGGGCCAAATTATGAATTTGAATAATTCGAAACTGGCCTATTCAGTCTGTTCAAGTCACCGGCTACCTATGTACATCGGCGTCGAAATAGAATTTACGTAAACGTGAATTATCATCTTGAATACCGCCAGATTTCTCTTACATTCAGCCTATATCAAAACCGTTTAATCCCGGGGAGGGTACTCCCTTATATAAACTATATAGGTATGTGCCGCAAAGGGTATAGTTTTTGCGCCATTTTGGTGTAAAAACGATTATAGATTTTGCCCATTTTGGTCCCGGAATCGGGTGTGGTTTTCGAGGAAACTCCGGGAGTCTATAAACTCCAAAATTCGAATGGATTCTAAGAAATCTTTTTGCTTGAGCCCTATTCTAAAAATGATGACTTAATTTCTACCTATACCAGGTTTGATAACGGGTATGGATTTAAGACCCCTGAAAACGGGTCTGAAAAATAGCATTTTTTTGGTCTGAAATAGGGTCAGGATTTGGAGAACCGGGCGGCACACCCCCACCAAAAATTCCCGGGAATACCCTGCTTTACGACAGTCAGCTTTTCGTTTCGGTATCATTTTTAGTGGAAAGATATTTAGATCGCTAATGAAAAGGTCAATTGAGCCCGAGTTATGACCTATCAGTAGAGAAACCTGTCACGAAAAGTGATCACGTTTTGGTGTTTGTGGTATAGTAAGGAAATACAACTACGTTAAGGAAGTTGAGCCGTACCCATCCCTTCCTAAATTGAAATTTGAGGCGAAATTCAAAGGTTTGCTTGATCACTAAAAGTTATAGCTGTTGTGTGGACTTTTTGATAAAAATATAATAAACAGGTGCCAACTTGACCCACCCCCCCCGCGCGGCCAGTGGCTAATAACCTCGTCCTCAGGGCGCTTTTCCCTGCCTTTGGAGAAAGTAAGGGAGAAGTTAAGCAGTCACTGGCAAGGCATACAAAACATATAACAGAGGCCCAAGGACAGACCCCTGCGGTACATCGTAATTAAGTTCACGTAAAGAAGATATAGAACATTCAATTTGAACAAATTGTGTACGAGATAACAAATAGGATGCAAACCATTTTTGTAGAGACCCTGTAATACCATAACGTTGAGTCAACCTATTGAGTAGTATTTCATGGGACACAGTATCAAAAGCAGCAGATAAGTCTGCCATAAACAGCACAACGGCCCTATTGCGGTCAATTCCATGCAGAATATCATCTTGTACCTTCACCATGACAGTTTCAGTGAAATGATGTACTTTATAGGCTGACTGAAAGGTCTCAAGTAGGTTATTATTCGTCAGATAGTTGTTTAACTGTAGAGCAACACTTTTCTCAATAATCTTTGATAGCGCCTTCAAATTTGAGATGGGTCTAAGTTTCTTGAATGTATTTAGCATATTTTGCTTGAATGATGCACGGAGAGGAAATCATCATTGTATGTGTCCATCAAATAGGGTCGATTTTGTTACTTGTGGGCGGATTGAAAAAGGAAGTTCAAATTAACAAAAAGCCTAATTCAGCAACAATGTTTTACGTATTTAGTGGGGGTGGATATATTAAGGGGTAAAAAATGATGGCCAAGGAGATTATTCAAAGTAAACTGATGCTTTAATAGTACATAGTGAAATATTATTTCCCAAAACAGATGTGCAGATAGTTTACAGACCGTTTTCACATGACGTCACGGCGGCCATATTGGTGTTCCAAAACAATGAAACGGCGGTCATGTTGGTTTACCAAGACAACCCTGAGTTGTAATTGAACTCTTTCCTTTGGTTCCAATAAATTAGCATAAATGCTGACCACGTGAGTGAAAACGCTCTATAAGACCGTCAAATCTAATATGATACTATACAAGAATTGCGAACGACCTGTATGAGAAAAGCAACTCTTGCCACCCAGTCACGCTTAAGTGTTTTCCATACAAGTCCTTGTAAATTCTGAAATTTATTAAACCGTTGTTATATCTTTCCCTTAAGCATTTAAAAGCTCAAATTGCCTATTATGAATAAAAAGGAGATTTGGGCCTCGTAATGCTTAAGCAAATATTTTAAGACAGTTTGAAAATATCAAAATTTACAACGATTTGTATAGAAAAACCATTCAAGCGTCACTGGTTGGCAAAAGTTGTTATTTTCACACAAACCCTCCTAATTTTTGTCGGCCGCTACTTTTGACATATACGACTGAAAATTTACAGGTTACCTAATTTTAATTGATGCTCTTTCAGTTTGTGCTGACAAAATTTTACAAAATCAAACTATTTCGTGTTTACCGAAAGTTGATCACGTGATCAACTAATGCAAAAGTCCTTTTACATTTATATTATAAGTTAATCATCACTTAAAGGGATATCAACTATTTTTAAAAACAACTGAGATAAAGTGACATGTTCAGACTACAGCTAACTAAAGATATAAAGTAATCTACACTGAATCCACGCCAAAAAGAATGAATAAAGCAAGGTAATGTAACCCATGCGACGATTAATAAAGCTAACCGAGATAGAAAACTGATACGTATTCCGAGGGTATCTTACTGGTTATATTCAACAGGTTATATTCAATGGTAGTCTGATGAGGTCAACTGCACGAAAATTCAAGTTGACAAACATCAAGCTCCTCTGACCACCGTACACTTCTATCAAAGCCATCGATGTCCTACTCTCCCTTTTTTTCTTATTTGTTATTTTATTCCTACTGACTATATACTGAGTAATTATTATATACAAGTGTGAATAAAACTAAACTGAACTGAACTGAACTTTGGTATCTTCGACAACAATTGACAACGAAAACTTCATTAACGAAGTATATTCTCTTTCTGTTTGGCTACGTCCACACGAATCCGGATATTTTTTAAACCTCATACTGTTTTCAACTAATCGGCCTTTCGTTTACACGAAACCAGTGAATTCGGAAACCAAAACCGGGCGCATTGTTTTGAAACCGCTCGCCAGAGCGGTTCTAGGCTTCGTCCATGCGAATCTTGATAGAAAATATGCGATTCCAAAAATGTCCGGATTCGTGTAGACAAGGCCTTATACATAATCCCGATTTGAAAAACTCCACAACACTTGACCGAAAGGTTGAAATGAACGCCTGGCAGTCATACAGTAATATTTGGAATATTTTTTGTTCATACATCTACACTAAGAGAAACTTCAAAGTTTACAACTTGACGCAAACTTATACCCACAAGGTAACATTATCCAACAAAGTTAAGAAATCCTACTAAATGTTCTAGGGAAACTAAATGGTACCAAAGTCAAGTGAATTCTCCTCTCCTGGCATATGTTTCCCCCACTATAAGCATTAACTTTGTTTAAATAAGAAACGTGCGTGTGCGTATAATGGGCCATTTCAATAGTGCTAGTCGATATAAGAGTATGCGGCCCTGTATGTCCAATCGTATTCGGATATTTTTGAAAACGGAGATTGTTTTTCTTCGTTTTCAAAGAAAAATACGCATCCACACGTGCTTTATTCGAATCGCTTTCGCTCGTCCACACAAAAACGCTAAAACTATGGAAATACGATAGCATCCCTTATTGAGCATGCGCAGGTGGCATGCATCATGCTAGAAATTATGCTAGAAGTAGTATATGATGTATTACATCATCGTATTCGAAAACCTCCGTTTTCGTCCGCCCATGCACGCGTAAACGAAAAGCTGGCGTTTTCAAAAATCTCCACTCGGGAGAGCGTTTTTGGAAAGATGCTTTTCCACCGGATACTTGTAAACGGTAGGTCAAACCGAAGAAAAAAATATCCGTTTTGAAACAAAAACGGATACGTGTGGACGGGGCCTGCATGTTATTGATATGAATAAAACAAACAATTTTAACTCCTACTATATATATCTCGTCAGAGAGAGTCGTCTTCAGTTTGCTTAAAACACAAATCTACGTACTGACTCTAGCTGGTCCAGGTCCTTTAGGACAGAGTTCCATTTTTACAGGATGTTCGGCTGGTAGTTAAACTCCAAGAAGAACCTGAAGATCCCATTACCCGGCCGGCTCCTGTCATTAAGCTGTCATTAATAAAATCAAAAAAGGAAGTCGTCAGAAAATATATAAATAAATAAAATGAATCAATCATGACAATTTGTGTGAGCATAAAGTAGCCTAGTCGAGCCAGGGGTCCGTTTCTTGGGTCCCGGCAACGTTTCGGGCCCGAAATCAAACACTAGTTCAAATCAAAATCTGAAGAATAAAAGCGAGGGTCCCGGCCAACAAAACAGTTCATTTTGATTTCCTAACTGATCATTTTTTTCCGCAAAAGTATTGAAAACTCAATCTTGACTAAACAACAACAGCTTTCCAGGCCCGTTAATTATCGGGACTTAAGAGAAAGGACCCCAGGTTCCCGTGGGGGTACTCCTGCGAATTCTTGGTAGGGGTGTGCCGCCCGGTTCTTCAAATTCTGACCCTATTTCAAACCAAAAAAATGTCATTATTCACTATGTCATCATTACTTAGATTAGAACAACAACAAAAAAGATTCCTTAAAATCCAGTTTGAAGTTTCATATTTTTCTGCCTTTCCAGTTATCATTTGGAACTGAAATGATAAATACGTTCATACACTCTCGTGGCTCCCTCAAAAACCAAACCCGATTCCAGAACAAAATAGGCAAAGTCTATACTCGTTTTCAGACCAAAATGCTTCAAAAACCCTACCCTTTGTGGCGGCACATACATATATAGCTTATTTAAGAAAGTACCCCCTAGCCCCACCCCAAGGCCCAGGTTTCGTATCCCAGAAAAAGGGAGAATACTGGAAAGGAGCCCGAAGAAAAAGGCAATCAAATTGGGGGATTGAGAACGAAGCCGGACGTCTCCCTTTAACGCCCCCTCCACAATCCTTCGCTTGACAATGTTTTAAGCCATCTTTTAGCCACCCCCCCCGCTCCTCAGCGATGAGCCTAGTCTCCGGCTGAGCATAAACGACATAAAAGTGACGCTTTTCGAGCACAATAGTAAGACTTTTTAGCACCAAGCATAAGCACTAATTCCATGATTAATTTATGATGAATATTCGAGAAGAACCAACTAAATTTGCATCCACAAACGTTGGTATTTAACATAAGCGTTAACAGAAAAACGCACCGGTAAAAATAAAGAAGAGAGGTTGTTTCTCTAATTAACAAGAAAAAAGACGGATCCTCACATTTTCCCCGGCGTCAGAGTTTTTAATCGTTTTCATCACGAATCCTTTTTGCTTCTTTAAGTCTACTGTCAAGTTTATTGCTCCACTGATTTAAAGGGTGTTCTTCATCGTTTAGCGAATCCTCTTCTTTCTGGAACTTGGACTTAGCATTGTATAACTCACTGTTCCTTAGCTTCTCGATTTCTTCAATTTCGTTGTCGATCAGCTTCTTGTTGTCTTCTCTCAGTTTTTTCAATTCTTCTTCAAGGTATAGTTTCCAGCCGTTTAGCTTCTGTCTACTGATTGGCCAGAATGTCTTCACAATTTTATCGAGACCAACGCCAGCCCCAAGTCCAGCAGCTCCGCCCCCGGTTCCTCCAAGGCCACTGAGCAACAGTGCACCTACAGTCGCTTCCGCCGCAAGGAATCCTGCAAATTAAATGTGAAGATCTCAAATTGTGGCGTTTGAATTCTCGAACACGAAGTGGTGAATACAATATGCAGTTATTGCATTAGAAAATTGCAAGAATATTCAGTGCCAATATAAGGATATTACCTCTGGTATTATTTGTTAGTGTTTAATATTCACTCAAAATTTTGCTTTTTATCAAATTAGTACGACCTGCATTTTTGACAGCACGTGCTCTATGTAATAATTAGCAGGGGCACGAGTTTCACCGGCAGCTATCACTAGTTGTAACATAAAATTCGATAAAATAATATTTTTGCGCTGCATAACATTTTAGCTCAAGGTGCTTTAAAACATACCAATCCCTCCACCAGCTACAGCTACGGCAATTAACCCCGCAGCTTTCGGGATATTACCCGTGAAGTAAGTCCATGGATCCTTCCAGGGGTTGTACTTGTCGTCAGGCAATTCGCATGGGATGTTAAGCTGGGAAGCTTGAGATTCAATTGCAGAAAACTTGCTTTCACTTAAATTAGAAAAATTTGTCATCAAATTATCCCACTGCTTAAACTCTTCGTTTGCATTTGTCATTACGTTGGCGATCGCACTTGTCATCTTCTCATTCACTTTGTCGCACAGGCTCTTGAAAGCTTCTTGCTCCGACAAAGTGCCGCAGGCGATGTCCTTCAGAAACGTTTCAATGACATCCTGCATAAAACGATCACCTATTTCTTTAGTAATCTTGGCCTTCAAACTTGTACAAATCTTAATAAATTTTTCGCCGCCATCTTTTAATGAAATTTTCTTTTTACGCAGACTGGCCAACTTGTCATATTTCCTTTTTTTTATGATTTTCTGAAATTCATCACAGTTTTTCTCCACCTTCTCTGCAGCCCTTTTTACTTCACGTTTCAGCAATTTTTGTTTCAATTCTCCTGCACTCGAGGACAACTTGCTCTCAAACTCCAGAAACTGCTGAGCAGGAAAAGAACTTTCGTTCTTCTAAGAAAGAAGAAAAATACCGTTAATTCGATCTTTTTGTAGACAGAGAGAAGAGGAGAGTAGCAACCAAAAACTTATCGTAAAATAAGGAACTCTCACACCCGTAACTATATAGAGAGTTAAAAGCTCAAATTTCGTCGAGTGTAGGTTTCATCACTTCATGATGATAGCGCAGCTTCCACGCGCCGAGCCCCAGTGCTATTAGAAATAAGAAACTTATGAATACAAGAAAATTCGGTTAAAACGTACAACCAATACATGTAAGCCGGGGTGGGGGAAGGACTCTATTGTCTTCCACCTAAGTTTCTTGACCCACTCCGCCTGCCAGTATGACGACACATAGTAACGGGCAAGAGCCTCGGGTCGCTTGTGCAAATTAGCAAGGGATACGACAGTTATTTGGACGAGCGAGGTCGAGGAAAAGCTAAGAAGCTAG
Source organism: Porites lobata (assembly GCA_942486035.1). Taxonomy (NCBI): domain Eukaryota; kingdom Metazoa; phylum Cnidaria; class Anthozoa; order Scleractinia; family Poritidae; genus Porites; species Porites lobata. Next base: position 360,292 of record CALNXK010000146.1, on the reverse strand, counting down.
CAAATATCGCTAAATATCGCTAATTTGATCTAATGTGTGTGAGCTTTGGTGTTGCTATAATCTGCTTGTGTAAACCGTGTGATATTTTGTGTCCGTGATTGTATAATTTTGTTAATTTGTTTCGCGGGCCGTGTTACGGGATCGCCATCTATTTCACGGGACCGGCAAGGTCATCAAAACTTAAATCTTTTTTTCTCTCTAAAATAGGTAAGGTCCAGTCTCTAGAATAGGAGGTTCTATTCACAGATCACGCATGTTTATATTTCATCTACTCTTTTGCGGTGTTCCGCGTGGGCCGTATTGTTTGTGTAAAACGAAGATGGCTGCATGTGCTTTGAGAATAAAATGTTGTGTTCTCGAAAGCTGTTGTTCCTTTGGGTTGTTACTAAAACAAGGAACCTCCTGAAACCACCTGAAACCACCTAAAATCAGCAATAACTTTTGTTTTTAATTTTTAATTTTTAGTTTTTTTTTTAATTTTTAATTTTTAATGATGTACCAGTGAGCAGCACACTTACACTTTTAGTGAACAATTTCACTTGGAAGAAGCAGAAACCATGTTCGCCCGGGGCAACGAAAATTTGTGCCCCGGGAGAGCATGGTTTCTCCTTCTTCCAAGTGAAAATGTTCACTGGACGTGTAAGTCTGCTGCTCACTAGTACATCATTAAAAATGAAAAAAACTGAAACTAGCAGAAGGAACACGAGAAACTGAGCATAGAAGTGCAATGCACTCAGCTCCCAGTACAGAAGTGTAGTACACTCTGCTGGTATAGTACAATTCCGACTTCACTAATGCTAGAGCCCTGGTGGTTCAGTGGTTAGAACGTCCGACCTAGTATGCGGAACGTCGCGAGTTCGATTCTCGCCCGGGGCACGAAAATTTTCGTTGCCCCGAGCGAGCATGGTTTCTCATTCTTCCAAGTGAAATTGTTCACTGGAAGTGTAAGTGTGCTGCTCACTGGTACATCATTAAAAATTAAAAATTAAAAAAACTTTTTTAAAAAATTAAACATTAAACATTAAAAAGAAAAATTTAAAATTTTAAATAAAATTATTGCTGGTTTTAGATGGTTTCAGGTCGTTTCAGGTGGTTCCTTGTCTTGGGAACCACCTGTTCCTTTGATGGAAGCTTTCCCAGTCGGTCAACATGGTGTCAGAAGTAGACGAACACGCGCCTAAAGTCAGGAGGTTTCGTCCATAGTACGGTCAGTTTATGTTTGAGAACGAACTGTGGGAGTTGTACGAATTGTTCCCGCCATTTTCGGATGTTATCAAGCTGGTGCGCGTATAAATTGTTTGTATTTGCTGTTATCATGGCCACCGCTCCAGTGGGCTTTCCTGTCTCTCAAATGCAAGAGGGGCTAGATGAGCGAGAAGCTCTTGACTGTTTCATATTGGATTATATTGATTATTGCACGGTAATGGGATGGTTCGAGCGGAAAGACGGATGTAAATATGACGATCAAAGCGAGGATGGGAAAAAACAATGGAAGAAACAAAACCTTTGCATGTCAACACTTCGAGCAACTCTGCCTTCGAAGATGAAGAGATTGATTAATCCAAACAACAAAACGGTGGGACTATCCGAAGAAGATAAAAGTGACCCGGTGAAAGTTATTAAAGCCTTAAGCGCTTTGGAGGCAGTGTCAGTGTTTAAGCTGAGCGAACGAAAATGGGACGCATGTTTCAGTTGGAAGGAGAATCCATTAGTGCGTGGGAATGTCGAGTGGTGGAGCGAGCTAGATATCGTGAATATGGGAATTTTGAAGATCAAGCATGCCGCGACCGTTTTATTGCTGGTTTGGTGGACAAAACTTTACAAGGAAAGTTGAATACTAGTGGTCATCGTGACAAGGATGCTAACATTGTGGAGTTCCGTACTGTGGTTGAAATAGCAAAGAATTGTGAATCCTCCACTAGGCTCGAAAGCTTATGAGGCAAGTCCGTGGAGATCAAGAGCTGGTGAATTGGACCGAAAAAGCCTCCCAGTCAAAGCAAAACAGCACTCGCTCTCAAAGCCAAAGCAATGGCAAAGAGTCGTCTAGAAAACAGTCTGAGTGTAACTACTGTGGGGCGACACCGAGTCACTCAAAGGAAAAGTGTCGTGCTTTCTCCTTAAGTATAAGTGCAGAAAATGTGGCAAAGAAGGGCATATAGCTCGGAAATGTTTAAGCAAACCTCAGAATGTGAATGCATTGGATGATTCAGTTACTGATGATGGGCAAGAAACATATCATTTGCTTACTCTGGACACTTACTCTGTGAGGTCGGTATCTGTACAGAGGGAGAAAAAAGTTTTTCGCGGCGATCAAATTATCCGCAGCAAAAAATCTTTTACTTGGAAAACTTTGCAATTAGATACTGCGTCAACAACCAACACCCTTGCAGTGGAGGACCTCCGGAGCATGTGTCCAGCAGGAGTTGATATCCATGGCCTAATCAAACCCTCCTCTACCATCCTTCGTACCTATATTGTGGAGGAGGTGTGATAAAGCCAGTGGGGCAAATAGAATTGGTCTGTGAAACTCAAGGAAAGTTTCACACTCTTCAGTTTCAGCTGTTAAATAAGGACGTCATGGGATCACAGCCACCTCTTCTAAGTGGATCTGATTGTGTTAGATTAGGCCTGAATGAGATAAGAGGAAACACCTGCTCCTTGGATCGTAACAACCAAAAAGGGAGTGCCTCAGAAGTGTGCCAGCTTAACTCGGGACCTCTGCGAGGAAGAGTGGAGGAAAGTGGAACTCCTGATCAGGAAGTCAGGCCCGCCTCACTGAATGGTAGTGCAACAGAAGAGATTAATCTGACTGAGGAAGCCACCAGCCCCTCTCCAGTACATGGTAAGTGTGAGGATATTAGTGTAGTTCATCGTGCTGTAATCAGTGAAGAAAAAGTTCGTCCAAAGAGGAGCATGGCTAGTGAGGTGGGTGTGTCACATGTCCCTGTCGCCTGGGGAAAACTGACTAAAGCCATTGTCATGGATGCCTTTAAGGATGTCCATACAGGGTTAGGAACTTTGGGGCCGCCCCTGTACATCAGCATGAACCCTAATGTGACTCCAATCCAAGCTCATCCACATCGGTGTCCTGTAACAAAGGAAGCAAAAGCATCTGACGCAATGCGTGACCTTGAAAAACAGGGTATCCTGAAAAGGGTTACTGAGCCAACTGCATGGATCTCCAACAGCGTCTATAGAGAGAAACCCGACGAAAGCATTCGTGTGTGTATTGATCAAACGATCAATAAAGCCACTGAAGTCCCAAAGTACCCCATTCCTACAGTTGATGAGTTACTGCCTAAGTTGAACAAGGGGTTCACGAACATTGAGTTAGATGACAGTTCCTCATTCCAAACGACCATGCATACTCCAGTTGGTCGTTACCGTTGATTGCGTATGCCGTTCGGGGTCAGTTTAGGGCCGGAAGAATACCAGCGTAGACAACATGAAGCACTGGAAGGATTGACTGGTGTTGTGAACAAGGCTGATGACATTTTGGTCTTTGGGAGTAGAAATAGTATGGAGGAGGCTGAGAAGGATCACGATATTAACTTGTGGAACTTAATGTTGCGGTGCCATGAGGTGAATCTCAAGTTAAACCCAAGGAAACTTCAGTTCAAAGTGAAGCAAGTTACTTGGATGGGCCATCTCCTTAGCAGTAATGGCATCACCCCACATCCAGATCGAGTCCAGACTATTAAGGACATGACCCACCACAAGATGTGAAAGGAGTTCAGCGGTTCCTGGGAATGTGCAATTATTTGTCACGCTTACCCCAAACCTTGCAGAAATTGTGAAGCCGCTCACTGAGCTGACACATGTGAATGTAGTGTGATCATGGTCCTCCCAGCATGACAAAGCTTTTAAGACAGCCAAAAGCTTAATTGCAAATGCCACGACTTTGAAGTTCCTTGATGTGAACAAGCCATGTGTATTACAAGTGGACGCCAGTGACACAGGCCTTGGAGGTGCCCTGCTGCAAGATGGGCAACCTGTGGCTTTTACCAGTTCAACGCTGTCAGCAACTGAAGTCAACTATGCCCCTACTGAAAAGGAATGTCTGGCCATCAAAGTAGCCTGTACAAAGTTCTACCAGTATCGTTATGGTAAACAAGATGTTATAGTACATTCTGATCACCAGCCGTTAGAAACTATTTTCAAAAAACCCCTGAGTAGAGCTCCAAGACGCCTTCAACGGATGATGCTTCAGCTACAGCCGTTCAAGTTCACAGTAGTTTATAAGAAAGTCAAGTACATGTACTTGGCCGATACACTGTCGAGAGCCGCCTTGAACCTCCCTACACCCTCAGACCCACAAGAAGAGGTGTTCCAGTGCAAATCAGAGGATGCAGTAGAGATGTTCCGGGTAGAACTAGAGACCATGGAAGTAGACTCCCCTGACATGTATCCTAGCACCCTGGAGGAAATTAAAGCTGAAACCGAGGCGGATCCTACCCTGTCAGTCCTATATATGTTCGTGGCCCATGGTTGGCCCTCCGACAAATCACAGGTGCCCACAGCACTCCGTCATTACTATTCGTTAAGGGATGAGCTAGCGGTATACAATGTTGTATTGTACAAGTCACAAAAAGTCCTCATTCCCTGGAAGCTATAGTTTACTATGCTGAAAAGACTCCACTACGGTCACCAGGGCGGTGAAAGCATGATTCGCCGGGCTCGAAAAGTAATGTACTGGCCTGGAATGCAAGCTACAATCCTTCAAGAGAGTGCCAAATGTTCATTGTGTCCTATCCATGGTTTGGCCCTCCCAAAGGAACCGATGTTGGCTCATGAAATTCCAGAAGGGCCATGGAAACTTATCTCGCAGGACCTATTCAAGCAGGGTGGGCGTTGGCATTCTGTTACAGTAGATCACTACAGTGACTTGTTTGACGTCGATCTGTTGAATGGAGACATCACTGCTGCCAATGTTATCTCAGTCGCAAAGGCGTACTTTGCCCGTTATGGTATACCAGATATATTTTTGTCCGACAATGGACCTCAGTATACCTCTCAGGAATTTTCGAATTTTGCCAAGACCTATGGTTTCAAGTTGATTACCCGGTCACCGTATTATGCTAGAGCTACCGGTAAAGTTGAAGCTGCCGTTAAGGAGGCCAAGAAGATGTTAAAAAAATAAGACCTCTGCACTGGTCTCTTGGACCATAGGAACACTCCGCCTCAGGGTATGACTTACTCCCCGGCACAAAGGTTTCTCTGCCGACGAACAAAGTCTAACTTGTGAAGTATATATGAAATAATTCATTTTTGAACTGCGGTTGTAGATGAAAGTGAAGAATGATCATCGCCGTAAATTTTCCAATTTAAGCAATTGGAAAGAAGAAGTCACGGGTTCGAATCCCGTTGAAGCCCTGATTTTTTCAGGCTTCTTCTTTCCAATTGCTTAAATTGGAAAATTTACTGCGATGATCATTCTTCACTTTCAACTACAACCGCAGTTCAAAAATGAATTATTTCATGTATACTTCACATCATTTCACTCCTCACGGGAGATATGAACTTAATAAATTGACCTCGCTCTCAATGTGTGGCTTCATAGCTCAGTTGGTAGAGCAACGCACCGGTAACGTGGAGGTCACGGGTGCGAATCCCGTTGAAGCCCTGACTTTTTCAGGCTTCTTCTTTCCAATTGCTTAAATTGGAAAATTTACTGCGATGATCATTCTTAACTTTCATCTACAACCGCAGTTCAAAAATGAATTATTTCATATACTTCACATCATTTCACTCCTCACGGGAGATATGAACTCAATAAATTGACCTCGCTCTCAATGTGTGGCTTCATAGCTCAGTTGGTAGAGCAACGCACCGGTAACGTGGAGGTCACGGGTTCGAATCCCGTTGAAGCCCTGATTTTTTAGGGCTTCTTTTTTCCAATTGCTTAAATTGGAAAATTTACTGCGATAATCATTCTTCACTTTCATCTACAACCGCAGTTCAAAACTGAATTATTTCATGTATACTTCACATCATTTCACTCCTCACGAGAGATATGAACTCAATAAATTGACCTCGCTCCCAATGTGTGCCTTCATAGCTCAGTTGGTAGAGCAACGCACCGGTAACGCGGAGGTCAAGGGTTCGAATCCCGTTGAAACCCTGATTTTTTCAGGCTTCTTCTTTCCAATTGCTTAAATTGGAAAATTTACTGCGATGATCATTCTTCTCTTTCAAAGTCTATTTTGCCAATATCTGAATCACTGTTGAGCCAATCTGTGCCACCTGTAAACGTAGTCCATGGCGAGCATCTGGGTAGGCGAGCTAAAGCCAAAGATCACTATGACAAAACTGCTAGCAGAGACTTACCCCCTCTTACACCTGGACAGTATGTGTACACCAGGCCAAATGACCATCACCATGGTGAACATTGGGGTCACGGTGAAGTCTTGGGCGAAGTAACACCACGTTCGTACGTAATAAAAACGCAAGACGGGTTGGTTAGACGGACCAGGATCCACTTAAGACCCAATGAGCGTCAGGTCCCAGGCGACCCACAACCCTTGCCAGAACAACCAGTAATAGATAGTGGTGTGGATGTCGGAAATTCTGCGGAAACCATAGTGGCTAACCCCACTTCAGAGTCCACGAATGAGAATTCACTTCCGGCAGTGCAAACCTCGCGTTATGGCCGGCCAATTAGACCACCAAAGAGACTGGACCTTTGAAACTGGAGCCTAGAGTGCAGTATGGTACTCGATGTTGACTATTATCTGACATTGCCTGTTCACATTTGTTAGTGTTAATGACTTATTATGTTATTTTGTTTTTTTTTATTTTTTATTTTTCGAAAGATATTAACATGTTAATAGTTTTCTTTGAAAGGGAGGATGTTGAAAGGAGACAATTCTGTCGTTGTATCGTAGGGGTCAGCGGTGTCCCGCGTGGGCCGTATTCTATGTGTAAAACGAAGATGGCTGCATGTGCTTTGAGAATAAAGTGTTGTGTTCTCGAAAGCTGTTGTTCCTTTGATGGAAGCTTTCCCAGCCGGTCAACAATTTCATTCCAAAAAAGTACTTAAAGTCTAGTTTTTTATGACAATAGGAACCTCAAAATCTCCAAATCCAAGAAATCGGAAAGGTATTTCCGTGATAAAATTGAAATTTTTATCCGTCTCTTCGATGAACACTTTGCTCGCCATTTTGAAAGTCACTGACGCGAGACGTGACGTCATACTTGCACGCGGACTGTACCACAGATTTCCTTGGAGACACCTTCCCCCCCTCCGATGTAAGCCAATGTCAAATGTCACAATTACTACCTACTTGCACAAATTGACCACACCTTGTCAGTTATATACGCCATCCATATTAATATATATGTCGACAGCTTTCAAAATCGGGCAACCACTTACAAATATCACATGGCCATCTCAAAGGCTCGGGCGGTTGTGCCTGTCATACCGTCCAAAAGGACAGCCGAGGAGTACTAGGGACAAGTTTCCGATTCAGCCTTTCTTTTTTCTTAGGCCGTTGAGCAAAACGCACGAGACACGCCAATGACATAATTTAGGATATCCTGCTAGGAGGTACTATTTCCTTAGATAATACAGGCCAAAAAAACAAGGCATTTTTTTAATGAAAAAAATCATTCCTGTTTAGTTACCCTGGCCTTGTAGAAACCTATAGAAGGCAAGCTATAAGCCAGATGAGATATACATCCTCACAAATGTTGCTATAACTCAGGATGTCCCGCTGGACGGTACTTTTTTTTTCAGTAATGCCGGCCAAAAGGATAAGGCCACTTTTATGGATAAAATATTCCTATAGTTATCCTAAGCCTGTAGAAACCTACAGAAATCAAGTTCTACAGCACAGATTAACAGTGAAAGCTAGAGGTGATGTACATGCCAACAAACGTACTTATAATCTATAAGAACTTATTCGTCTTACTGTAAATGATCGATTAAGCCCCGCTACTCAAATAAGAGCCGCATCTTTGCCAAAAATAATTTAATTAGCACCGCGGCGCTAATTTGGAAATTTACAAATTATAATTTAATTCTCTCTATCTTCCTCTCAATGTTGAAATAAGCGCCGCTCTCGTATAAGCGCCGCACCTATTTCAGTGAAAATGAAATAAGCACCACGGCGCTTATTCGATCATTTGCGGTATTCACCATCATAAACAGTCAACACTGTGACTTAACTTGAGTTCATAAAGGATATAGGATATGTATATATAAAAAACACCTGATAACTTTGTTTCCTTGGCCGTAAAAAGTCTTGTTTGGATGCCTCTGAACGATCATTTCCATCATCCAAAACCTCTTGAGAAGAAAAGTCATGTTCATTTTCAACCTGGGCATCTTCCTAATAAAAAAACAAACAAAATGACACTCTTGGAATATTGCGTACATTGTCACTGTAGCTTTTAAAATCGAAATTTAAGAAAAAATATTTATTTTCTAAACAATATATTGATACTACAGTCAAAAGTTTTGCATATTAGTGAACAGCACCTTTGGTTTTAGAAAAGAGTCTCAGTTTGGAGAGGTGATGTCAGTGGGCTGTATTAAACTAAGGCTGCTTTCCAAAAGTCAGAACTGGTCGGCCGGTTTATGGCCGGACCAATCATTATGACAATGAAAGGGCTTTTTCCAAGAGTTTTTTTGAAAACCCATGATCTCCTTCGTACATAATTTGTAGGATTTGATAAATCTGCCTGGATAGTTTTAATTAAAAGTGAGATTTCCATGGCAACGGGAATGGCCTGGCCAGTCAGATCTGACAGAATGGAGAGAAAGCACCCTACATGTTTAAGTTGGCAGGTATATGCAATTAGTTAGGGTGAAGAATTGAACAACTGCTTGGAGCTTATTGGTTCCACTTTCCTTTTTTCAGTGAATGTTAAGTGAGGTTCATTCTCAGAGTAGCAAAGGGAAATCGCCAGCCCAGTCCCCTGCCCTGAGTAACAACCCTCAGCTGGTATGTTGTTGGAACCATAAACTCCTGAGCAAGTTCATCTGGCTTGCATAGTCGAAAATTAACTAAGGCAATTAAATTCTTTATAACCCATGGTCATTATTTTTCTTGACAGCTGTTGACATGAAGGCGCAAAAAACATGGAATTAACTCCAAGGAAACCAGAGTAGAACACTAGAAAGAAAACTATGGGTATTTTGTCTGCAAATGTGACAGTAATACAGGGGTACATGTCCCGCTAATGTTCATAGGTAAGAGTTTAAAAGCATCAGTAACCACAGGCGTCCCAAGCTCACGTTACGAGTGTGTTGTTTAAATTAACTTTTTCACAAGAGAGCTAGTCTGCTACCAGACGACGATCGAATAGTATCCCATGAAGCACCTCGATTCATGTTATATTATCACTGCGTACGTAACACACATTATCAGTAATCTTCAGCACGCGCGATGTGAACATCGATTGCAGTGCTCGATGTGGATGGTTTCCAAACATGTTTCGGTTCAGCAGCTTCTGCTTTGAGATTATCGAGTTGGCTTATATTCACTGTCCTTTAAAGGAGAATTTCAGCGTTACTTTGATCAAGAAGGGTTTTACATGTATTTCACTGATCTGTTGAGAACTCCTTTGTGCGCTCGGTCGCACTGTAAACACAAAGTATAAGACTCGGCAATTGATAAGCTTCGCTAGGTTCACTAGCAGAACCTTACCCAGGCCAAAGGAGAACCAAAACTATGGCTGATCTATAAAGTGGTTCCAACAAAACAGCCGCTACGCTGTGAAGCTGATTACCAAAGGAGAATTTATTACAGCATCGCGCTCAAAGGAGCTGAAGTTTACAACGGCAGTTACAAATAAAATTTAACCTATCGATGCGACAAACAATTCTCTGAAGCACAATCTACCCGGTACTGACTCAAGTAATCATCGAGGAAATTTCCTGGCCAGAATACTGATCTGTTCTTTTGAATAAACAAGAAACACTTCGTGAATTTTACCGGGGCCACTTTTGTCTTGGCAACCCACGTGTAAGGGTCGTTTTCATCAACAAGTTTGTCGGGCGACATGAAAATCGTTTTTATTGCAAATATTGTTTAAAGATGAAAACAAGGTGTAATGAATAATGTGAAAAGAGAAAATGTTAGGGAATCCCCCATTTTGAACAGTTGAGAGTTTTCGCATGTCGCTAACGTAAATATTGCGTGACAAAGGTTAGGTGAAACAGTCTTTTTTGGTTTTTCATTAGTTAAAGCAGTGATAGACTTTCTTGAAATGAGTCTTAATTATTTGTCGGCCAATATTTGACGAAGTTTGCTGTAGGGAGTGCGAATTGTAAGGTATTGAAACGTACAAACAACGTTTCGTGCATGCAAGTTTAATAAGTTAAGATTTTTGTTCTGTCGTAGTGTACACAGTTCAACAGCCACTAAGCTTTGTCATCGTTAGGATGAATACTGTAAAAGTATTTTTCAATACACAGGGATATCATTTATTGATAAGTAGCAAATATAGTCGCATTGACCATTCCGTTCCAAAACTAATCGAATTAGTATTTGGCCCTAAGCCTATTTAATGCATAATTAATTTTCTTTGAATTATTTCAATATACTTCTAAATCACAAAGGTAAACAATTATGTCCAGAAAAGGTGAGGGCATAAAAACGCCCTTAGCAATGGTTTTTAAAATGCAAATAAGGAAAGAGTGGAAGAGGAGGGAAAAAGTAATTTGTTTGCATGGCGAGTGTGTTAGAACGAAGGGTGACAATTTTCCAAGGGCGTAGAGGGAGGGTGAGTTTTCAGTATTCAATTAACAAGTGAGCAGTAGTTTTCGAAAATGAAGAGAGACTTCCGGTTAAATGATCGAGCTTCCTGTCGGGACGCTTCCGGTCGAGTTTTTGACCTTATTTATGCCGCATTTTCGCAATCTGGCGGGAAAACCAGACGGGCGAGATCAAGGTTTTCAAGCGACAATTATGAATAGGCTTTTGTACATTATGCTTTTGCTTCCCCACTAAAATGCTCCACCTTAATGCTCCATTTTTCCCACTAAAATGCTCGGTCTCCCCAAGAAAGTCACTAAAATGCTCGGATAATGCTCATTATACAAACGGTTTTTTGAATTAATTTTAAAGTTTACACTTACAAAAAACGTGCAAGTGTTGCAAGTAACAACAACAACAACGTGTACAAGTTCATAAATACAGCCAAAAGAAACAGCTGTATCAGGTATCAGCCTTCAACTTTTGCATAACCCAGTTCGAGTAAGTCTAAGCAAACCACTTGCAACAATGTACGAAAAACGAATCGAAGGTTCTGACTGCGATCTATTTTCCGAATTACCTGTGGTTCTTTTCTTCTTTATTTGGTTTATTTTTAAGGGGTGTTTGATCCCTCTTTACAAGCCTTAATATGTATGTAACAAAATCATTCGCAATACCATCAACGAGCGACTAATGAGAAAACGTATTAATATCAATAAGTATCGGGATTATTGTGAAAACAAACATACACAAAACAGGGGAGAATTGTTCCTTAGTGTATGCTTTCATGTCTGCGGTAATACCGGCTTTTAATATATATTTGTAATAAATCGCCATTCAAGGTCAAAACTGAAAATCACAAATACTGTAGCCTTGGTCTGAATCAGAAATATTTATAGCTGGTGTTGTAGTTTCACTGCACACAGCGTAAAACTACATCATTGCAACTCCCATGAGGGGCACTCCGGATTTCAAGTTCCGATTCAAGTGATGGGGGCTGGTCGTATCGGATAGTTTTGATTAAAAGAGAATGCGTGACAAATACAATGATCCTAATAACTTCAATATCAAAATAGAATCTACAAACCACTGTTATTACTGTTATTTCTTTTCGGCAAATACCGGGTTATGGCATAGATTCCCGATTCGGAATTCGCGGGTACGTTAAAAGAGAACAAAGAAAAATGCTTTTTAGTTTTTAGAGACATCGTGATTGCGGTGAAACTAAGTGAGAGTAAATCGTGAATAAAACTAGTTACATCCAACTCCTGTACTTGTGACTTGTGGACAACACTGTTATTGGGAGGCAAAACATTCCCCATAATCGAAGCAATTTTTTTTTTTTGGTTTTGAATTCTGGCCCCCTTCATTCATCCCCGTCCCTTGGAATCAATACGATATATATTCCCATACATCAAGTACCTACCGCAGCGTTCAAGGACACCGATGACTAGTTAATTGAGGAACTTAAACTCACTCTCCCTCTACGCCCGTGGAAAATTGTCACCCTAGAACGAATGACTGCGTTGCAGCAAAGGTCACATGTAATTAAAACTCCAGAACAGTAGATGAGGGTTCACCATTAACATGAGTCAACTCCCAGCTGTCAAGTTACGCAGTTTTTCTCACGTGTTCAGATCGATTACATAATAATAAGATATTTCTTAGCAACAAGAATCCAAAGTAGCTAAGAATACCAAGGAGAAAAACATAAAAATTCTACATCAACGTCTAATGAATAATGTGAAAAGACAAAATGTTAGGCAATCCCGCATTTTGAACAGTTGACAATTTGCGCATCTCGCTAACGTAAATATTGCGTGACAAAGGTTATTTGTGTTGCTTCATAAGTCAAAGCAGTGATAGACTTCCTCCTAATGAGTTTTAATTGTTTGTCGGAAAATATTTGCGAAGTTTCCTGTAGGGAGTGCGAATTGTAAGGTATTGAAACGCATAAACAAAGCTTGGCGCATGCAACTGCAATAAGTTAAGATTTTTGCTTTGTCGTAGCGTACACAGTTCTACATCGACCAAGCTTTGTCATCGCTAGGATGAATACTGTAACAATATTTTGCAATAGACAGGGATCTCATTTATTGATGAGCGGTAAATATACCCGCATTAAACCATTCCGTGTGCAAACTAATAATATTAATATTTAAATGGTTACAGTTGTTGCTCCCTACTTCAAATTTCTGAACCAGCGATAGATCTCAGCGAACGCTCCCAAAAGTAACGAGCCAGCCATATATCTCAGTCAGCGATATATCCCTAACAATGTTACTTTGAAAACACAGAAACGCGTTGCATTTTATGACCGGTGCCAGCCTTCGGCTAGGCCCCGGTAATAAAGTTTGTGATGTTTCTTTTTCAAATTCTGAGCAGGCCTGTTTACGTTGTGCCGGCTTGCATGCTGCGTGGTACCTTTCTTTAGGTTGTTTTCACACTGAAACACAGCATTATGTACCGCTCCTTCTTCGAATTAAAATAATTATAGACAAATTCCTTTTAAAAATAACCTCTTTGTAAATACAAAGTGATTGCTTCGGCATAAATATTAAAGCGCTCTCGAAAGCGCCCAACAGATTGTAGCCTTCAGCAGGCTTTACACATATATTATGACACATGGCGTTGAAATGTGATAAAAGATTCGAAATTTAAGCCATCTTACTTCTGGGTACTTCTTAGCCTGTACAATATTCAGGACTTCATTTTGCTGGCGTGACGTCCACATTTCGAAGATTTCAACATATATTCCAAAAAATCTTGAATATTCATGACCTTGTGGTGGGTCACTGAACACTTTGTGATGGGAAGACTACTTGAAACCGTGAAAATAAATGTTTCTGTGCGAAAACTTCGCTCTTAAGCCATTGCAAATCGAAGAAATCATGTCAAATAACGAAATAATGTAATTTTCTTACTTTTACTGGAAATCGAGTGAGAAAAAAGCCGACGAGAAAACGACCTTATTTCATGATGGAATCTGCCATGACTGCGATATTGCGTGATGCTTCTGGAAAAATGCATCGTCACGCAACGTTCCTCCCCAACAGCTGTGTAGCAGACTACAGACAGTCGGTGTCGAGTTACAAGCAATCGTTGAGACTTTGTATGAGAAATAAAACACAAAGGTCTGCGAACGCTAAATATCATTATTCTTTCCTATTTTTCTATAAAATGAATAAAGGACACTTACTTTTGATGTATTCCTGTGTTTTTTGGTGTGAAAACATCGATTTAGTCTTTTTTTTTTTTTTTGGCTTTTACTGTTTGACCCTGTCACTTTCTTCATAATAGCGGAGCACCATGGGTAAGAAAATGAAGTAATCTACCCATCCGAGAAAATTTGAAAATCACGTGACCGTACACCGACCAACCGCCCGCCGGAACGGAGAGACCGTCCGTCCGCACCACAGGTATACCAATGTAAAATAACTCAATCAACTGGTATGGCAACCCAAATGCAACTCGATGTTATTTTGGCGGGAAATCGCATAGCCACCGGCGACTTGTAAAGCAGAGACAACAAAAGAGTCATAAAGACGAAAACGGAAAGCGGAAATTTTTTTCTGTATCCGTGTTGTCTTAAGTATTAAGCTTAGATAAATTGTCATGTCCACAAATTTTGCAATATAGAGCAAGAGAAAGACCGAGTAAAAGAGAAAGTGGGCGGCGGGCCAGCGAAACTCAAAGAGAAAAAGGGCTACGGAGACTTTTTAAAAAAAAATTTTAGCGGCGGTGACAAAACGAGAAATGCTAGCGGCCACTAATAATGCAAAGTGAAAATGAGCGGCAGTGGAAAAAAGTGAACGAGACCACGTATATGGTGGCCTGGGAGTGTCATAAGAAAATTGTGTAGTATCTTGTAAGTTCCCCGTAATTTATTATGTTATTTCATTTTATTTTTAAACTTTAAACGAAAAAAAATTATTATCGAGATACTTTAAATCAAATTTAAACGAAAAAAATAGAAAGTAAAGTAAAATAATTTTTAAGCAAAAGTAAAATGAAACGAAAATAATATTTCCTTGGCCTAGAAGTGCCATAAGGTTTTTCTAAAAAAAAAAAAAATGTTGTTCATGGCCTATCGATGCCAGAGCCCACAATGCACTTCGCTGATCTTTTGCGTGGCTCCTAAGCGATGTTTGCATGATTTCTCTGGGCGCTTTCCATTTAGTTAAAATTTCCGGAATTTCCGGTTCGGCGGTAAATGGAACACGTTTCGTCGGTTCGTCCCACTGGAAAATTCCCAGAAAAAGTGGAAACTCTAGAAAGGTGGTCTCGTTTTCCCGGTTGGAATTTCCGAACGGAACGTCCTGTTCCGTTTATGTTTCTCGTAGTTTGTACCAGTTCCAGGTCCACGGTCGGGCACCGCCACGTACCGGTGTTTACGACCAAATGGAACAACTTTTTACCGATCGGAAATTCCACTTTTGCTACCACCGAAATTTCCGGGTTTTTTTCCTAAATGGAAAGCGCCCTCTGGTTCAATCATGTCGGGTAAACGTAAGCAATGGGACGACTACAAGGAGCGCCAAGGAAAGAGACGGGTAGGTGCAAAGAGCGATAAAGCTAGCTCCAGTGCATCTGAAGGCTTCTTGACTGTGCAGAGACTATCGGCAAACGTTCAAGGCAAGTGCCAAAAGTACAACCGCATTGGCCCTTTAACCCTCGTGCCGTTCGACAAAGAACCAACTTTCAAGAATATCAAAGATGCCTGTAAGTCGCATTTTGGAACAAATTGCGAATGTGATGTTCTCGCAGGCGAACGCGGGCCCTCTTACACGCATGAAAGTCAGATCAAAGACTGGTCGAAGATCATTCATATCAAATTTCTGGAATATGAAAAGTCGCAAAAAGCCGAGGAGCCAGTCTTCGTCCGGCCATTACATACTAAAGTGAGCCAGTTAGCCCACGAAAGTGCGATAATGCGGCGACAGCTGTCACAAAATCGTCTGTAATACCGCGTTCTGTCTCTCTTAGTCAAATGTTGAAAGTGGGCCAGCTTATAGAACCAGAAACAAATGTTGTCACGCTTCATCTAGAAGAATTTGCCGTCAATGAATTGAAGTGGTTAGATCCTTTTCCGGTCACACTTTCCCTGCATCGTAAGTCGTTTTCAGAAGGTGCATTTAGAGAGGCATATATGGCCAAGGCTCTATCAGGCCTTCCTAAAGGAGATTATGTATTAAAGAAATACAAAGAAGCGTTTGCGTTTGATCTTGCATCCAGTCAGCATTCCTGGTTTGACTTGCCGCCATCTTCTCAGTGTGGGAAACGTCAATACCCAAGTGCATTGTGGGCTCTTGGCATCGATAGGCCATGAACAACATTTTTTTTTTTTTTTAGAAAAACCTTATGGCACTACTAGGCCAAGGAAATATTATTTTCGTTTCATTTTACTTTTGCTTAAAAATTATTTTACTTTACTTTCTATTTTTTTCGTTTAAATTTGATTTAAAGTATCTCGATAATAATTTTTTTTCGTTTAAAGTTTAAAAATAAAATGAAATAACATAATAAATTACGGGGAACGTACAAGATACTACACAATTTTCTTATGGCACTCCTAGGCCACCATACACGTACGACATTTCCTTAAGTTTCAAGTAATTGTAGTCGAGCAAAACAACGGCAGAGAAATGTACAAAAAAAGTGTGCTGCACGTGCAAAGTTGCTTTTTTGCTAATTAGACCTGTTGTTGTTTTTCACCGTTCTCCGGTGTTGCATGCCTTCGCCGCTTAGCATTACTATAAAATATTTTACATTTTGTTTGAGCAAACTATAAATATTATCGAGAGTAACGGGAGCACAGAAAAACTGCCGGCGGTCCGGACCTTGTCTACTCGAAGGCGGTTTGCGGCCCGAAAACCCATGGAATCGCCGAGTTTTTCGACAAGAGGCAAACTTTCATCATCGCTGCACCGCAGTAAACGTTTAAAAGCAAAATATCCCCACGCATGTTGCTGGAAATGAACATGTCCTCGAGCCATGTCCAAAATACCATCTTTCTCCAGACTCTGTGATACGACAACTGAACACGGCGTTGGTCCGAGGACAAATTTCCCTCAACCGAGGGTGGCTCAGTCAACAAGGAAAAACCGCATCATACGTTTCCTGTTGTTGTTGTAGTTTGGATATCAATAACAGTTTTACCCGTTAAAATTATCAACCTAAAGAATGATCATTCTCACGTGAAAACGAACTAAAAATCTTGAAATTAAATTTCAGTTAATTTGACAGAGCCACCCTCGGTCGAGGGAAATTTGACCTCAGACCAACGCCGTGTCCAGCTGTCTGGAGAAAGAAGCAGGGGCTTAGCGACCATATACGCACGTTTGCACGTGCGTACCTCAAAAATCTAACACTATATATTTTTTATTTTATTTATTTATTTATTTATTTATTTGACTTATTTATTTATTTATTTAGAGGCTTTTTGGCGAAAAGAGACCCTTACACCTGCGAGAGTTTTCTCTTGCATTGCTGCTATTTTACAAAATGTAAACTTTGCGAATATTGTACTATTCATTTTAATATGCATGAGTTCAAACCCTGTCATCACAACCACAGTAACAAAATGAAAAGGAAAAAATAAAATTGACCGACATCCACGAATGGCAATTCAAAGACTTAACCTTTTGACCCATTGAAGTCATTCTCTTTCTTTTTCTGAGAGGTCCACAAAAGGAGTATTTTACCCGATTTGACGGCAGCTTGAAACGCAGTCACTTCGGGTCAGAACTTTAATATGAGTTCATGAAGTTTTAAGTCAGTCTGTTCAGTTGACATTTGAGTGGTACATGAATTAAATGTCCTACAGATCAATGAGCGACTTCTTTAGCCGGAGTATGATTAACAAGGTCAATAAAGCGGATCGAAGCAACAGAAGGTAAGTACCTATTTGAAATTTAATCAAATGATATTAAAAAGGTTTTTTAGCCTTCTAGAGTTCTCTATTTACAAGAACTGGACGTGATTTTTCGTTGCTGTTTTTGCTTTAAGAAAAAAAGTTATGAAATAAAGAAAGAGAAAAAACACAACTCTGGTCGACCGGACAGTTGAGCACCCAAGCCCCCAGTTCTATCC
>CALNXK010000146.1:280000-335000 GCA_942486035.1 Porites lobata | reverse complement strand
GGAGATTCCGCGCGCCGAGCCCTATTGAAATTAGAAATAAGAAACCTATGAATACAAGAAAATTTGGTTAAAACGTACAAACAATACATGTAAGAAACCTTTGAGCGATTTCTTCTATACCAAGAATGATGAAGCTACCTTTTTCATCGTAAATATAGACTTTTTGGGGCAAAATTGGGTATTGCTGTACGTGAATGAAAACACAGAACGCTCAGCTGAGTCGCTCGTCATGCTATATATTCACTTTCCTCTGTCTTTCCTTGATACACCTATTGCAACTTAAGCAAATTGTTAAAGTACAATAAGTATCAACTCACCAAACGTCGATTACAAGAAAAACTCGAAGGTTTCTTCAGAGTCTCTTATAATAAGAAAAGGTGGCTCATTGAATACCGAATAGTTACGAAATATCAGGGTTTTCATCATTGTGGTACATGGTTGCATCATCATAATTCAGTTTTTAACTCTGACGATTTAATTCTTAAAAGCTATTGCTTGTTAAAAACAAGAGCCTTTACTTAAGGCATTGGTTACAAAACCAAACAGGTCTTCATACGTTCAAGCAGATGTACAGTCAAACAAACAGCCGGCACGTGAAACTGTAGTAATTTGCCCCCTTTCGTGGTTCGTACGTGAAGGAATTCGAGTTATCATACGTTATTATTCATTCAAAATATTTCCCTAATTCTGATTGGCTAAAAGCACACGCATAATTCACCGTAACCAGTTACAGGTGACCAAATTTGGAATAATTTTGTGTTTAACGAGGAAATGACGTCAAAAATGTAGCCCGCTACAGCTGAAGGCAACATTACCGAGAAGACCTGGGGACCAGGTTGATTGTTTTGGTTCTGAAGAACAAATGGCGGACATTTCACTCGTTTCAAGAGTAAAAACTACAGCTGGAACTACGCGAAATAATAGCTAAAAACATGGCAAAAGCAGCAAGAAGACAATGTCGGAGGGCGACATCTGCTATTTTGAGAATATTTGCGGGGCTGGACAAACTTAAACGAACACTATCGAAGTTGAACTTAACATCGATGCAGGTAAGCATGTTTTAGCTATGTTTTTAAACTAGTAATTATTTTGAATGAATAATAAAGCAATTAATGAATTCGACTTTCGTAGGATATGAAGAATTAAGCAGATCTCGGAGGGTGTTATCTATAACACCCTCCTCGATCTGCTTAATTCTTCATATCCTACTCAGCCTCATTCATTAATTTCTAATTAATTTAGTTAACAGGATTATAGCGGAGCTCCACGCGCAGGGCGAAGCGCCGCGCAAGAGCGGAGCCCCATAGCTAAGTAAATCTACCCATCCGAGAAACTTTGGTAATCACGTGACCGTACACCGACCGACCGCCGACCATCCGTCCACACCACAGGCAAACCAATGTTTACTCTTACACTTTCTAGCTACAACAAAGGGCCAAAACGTCTTGGGACACTTGAGGAAATTAGGCACAAAGACGCACTTTGCTAAATGAACTCATACTCTACCTCTTAAAACAGCTTGGGGATGATGTTATAAGGGGCTATATCTGCTGTCCCCCTCTCCCCCAAGCAGTGCTGATTGTGTTGAATTAAACCTTAAATGCATAACGTCAACATTGTGCTGAGGGGGAAGGGGCGAGGGAAGATGCCTCAATTTGACGAGCTATTGCGTTAGTGTCCCAAGAGTTTTGACCAGGGTTGTAGTTTGGGAGCCCAAGAACTAATTGCACATCAATATTGTGACCAAATGACAGTTGTCAAAACAGAGCATCCGCAGACCAGTATCAGCTGACCGTACCGCGGGCTCAAGTGTCGACCCATCGAGCTCGCGTATTTTTTTGAAGTTATCCGCTACCAAAATTACCAGTTTCAAATGATCGCAGGCTCAACGTTATTTTTTCCAATGATTCATATCAAATATTTAACAATTAATGAATGAGGCTGAGTATCTTATGGAGAATTATGGAGATCGAGGAGGGTGTTATACGTTTTATTATTCATTCAAAATAATTCCTAGTTTAAAAACATGGCTAAAACATGCTTACCTCCATCGATCCATCGATGTTCAGTTCATCTTCGATAACGCGCGTTTAGGTTTGTCCAGCTCCGCAAATATTCTCCAAATAGCAGATGTCGCCCTTCGAGTTGTCTTCTTGCTGTTCTTGCCATGCTTTTAGCTATTTTTTCGCCTAGTTCTTACTCTTGAAACGAGTGAAACGACCGACATTTTTGTTTCCCCAACCAAAACAACTCAACTTCATCCCCAGGTCTTCTCGGTTAACGGTGCTTTAACCCGCACGAACGCTGCATTTTTGACGTCATTTCCTCGTTAAACACAAAATTCTTCCAAATTTGGTCATCAGTAACTGGTTATGGTGAATTAAACGTGTGCTTTTAGCCAATCAGAATCGGGGAAATATTTTGAATGAATAATAAGTTGTGTTTATGTCACTATGGCCCCGCACTATTAGGATTTTGATTTCAAACTGACCTCGGACGCTAAAATTCAGCCAGTTTTTTTAAAGTATAGGCGGGGAAAACCTTTTCTTACCATGGTCACGCGTTGGTCACGCTCTACGTCCAATTTTTATGCTCTGATTGGTCAAAATTTGACAGGTGAGTTCAAGCGGAAAATTTATGCTGCATCTTGAAAGTTGTTTACTTTGACAGCTGAAGCGGCTTGTACTAAAATATGGAACGCCGGAATGCCGGAATGCCGGAACGCCGGAATACTAAAACCCGGAACACAAAATTACTAAAACCCGGAACGCATGAAAAATATATATTTTATATTAATATATATTCGTTTTCGTCTTTTCACCTTGCTCTAATGCGTAAGAGGGTTTAAAAGTCTCAAGCAACTGTGGCCTTCCTTGATAGCTTTCAGGAACTGAATCTCGAATGGTAAGCCTGAGTCATTATTGTATTTGATGTTTGTTTTTGTTATATCTAATTTCATGAAGTCGAGCGCAGTTCACGCTGACAGTTTATGCGGCAAGTTTATGCACGTTTGTAGGATTTGAGTCAATGATCTGACCTAGTATCAGGTTTGATATAAGCTTACAGAACTTTAAAAGGACTTCAGATGTATTTGCTCACCGCAAATAGAAAGAAAAAGTTCCGAAGAATGTTTAGTTATAAATTTGGCTGTAGAAAGAAACCTTTGAGCGATTTTCTTGCTTCGAGGCGTTCACCTTCGAAAACAGTAAACACCGCGCCGGGAAGCCGGCTTAAAACATAACAGAAGAAGACGGCGGAAATGTCGGGTGAGGACAAAACATGGACCAGGGGTCCATGGACCCCCACTTTGGACCGGGTCCATGGACCACTTTCATGGACCGGGTCCATGGACCCCCTGTCATGGACCAGGTCCATGGACAATCAAAAACAGAAATATTCCCAAAATAGATTTGACGAGACACTGTCGACCAATGCTCACGATTGATCACAAATATTTAGTTGTGCTTACATGACGTACACTCTGCTTGCACATGTGCAGTCGCAAGACTGTTAAATTAAGCTAATTCAAAAGTTATCACTGTGATGAACAATGAACATTCAATCAAAGAGAACTTGATTACGTGATTAAGCTTAGTTTTGTTCTGATTTAGATAAGATACGTTTCTGTTCTGTTTCATTTATCGAGTTTTTACGCCCCTATTTTCATGTGCCATTGTTCACAGTTTGAATCAATTAAGTAGCTAGCCATTCCTGTTTTCTAACCGGTTTTACAACTGTACAGGTGAATTGTACTCTTATCAGAGAACGCCCCTTTAGTTTTTGTGGAGTTGGAGTTAGGAGATCTACGGAGCAACGTCGGAGTTTTCAGAGCGGTTTTACCTTTTTCGGAGTTACGTAACGTCGGAGTTTCTCTAGCCCTTAAGACAGGATCAGACGTAAGTTTCAGCTTATTGTATTTAGTTTTAGTTTTCCTTTCAATTTTGCTTTTTTTGTAATTAGCCTCAGCCCCTTTTTTGATCTTGTACATTGTAATTTCCCCTTTTAGTTTTCACCGCATGTGTACAATAATTCAGACGAGTTGGTCATCTTAGTGTTATGCAATCAGTAGAAGGGCTAAGTGATGACAGCCATATTGATACTTTAGCGCGTGACCTTACACTCGCCTCAGAGGAGTTTGGAAGATTGTTGCAGGAGTTAATTGGCTTGTACGAACAAGATTCACGCGGCGATTACTTAGAAGAGGCTCAACTTAGTGAAGAGAACGAGACCCTTAACCGAGCCCTCTTACTTTTAGACAGTCTAAAGAATAGAATTACTAGACAATCCAACAAATTGTTGGAGACAAGATCTGTG
Organism: Porites lobata; assembly: GCA_942486035.1. Taxonomy (NCBI): domain Eukaryota; kingdom Metazoa; phylum Cnidaria; class Anthozoa; order Scleractinia; family Poritidae; genus Porites; species Porites lobata. The sequence continues at coordinate 330,686 of CALNXK010000146.1, read as the reverse complement.
TGTTCTCGTCGTTCCTCGCGCCATTCATCAGCCTCCAAAACTAGCAGCACTACCGCTAGATTGCAAGCGCTAGCCGACGCTAAAGCGGTAAGAGAAGAAGCTCAGTACACGCGGCTAATAGCACAAAAAAAACTTGAGCGCAGGACACGCGAAGCAGAAGCGCAGAAAATTCGACAACAGGAGATAGCGCAGTACGAAAAGGAGATCGCGATTCTCGGAGCAGACAAAAAGGCCGCGATGGCGAACGCTAAACTTAAAGTTTTCGAGGAAGCTCTTCTAGAAGAAGAACATGAAAAAGATTTTGAATTACCAGAGTTAGAAGTTCCCAAAATTAAAGCAGATGAGAGGACTTCCCAGTGGGTACATTCCAACCCCCTACCCACGGGAAAGGTATCACGTTCCGAGCGAAATCACGAGCCGTTAAGCACGCCAGAACAAATAAAGCTTCCATTGCGCCCCACACTCAAAGAAAATCGGAAAAAACGGACCTCCTCCCTGAACTTCACGTCCTAAACCCGGATCTACCTCAGCAGCAATCCACAGATGAGGATCGTGTAGTGCCACAAAATACCATTTTCAATCGGCAACCACTTATATCTTCGACCCCTTTGAAAGATATCACCGGAAGTCAGCTGATAGATTCGCTTACAGTCGCAAATCAACAGATAGTTGCCAGCCTAGCGAGACAAAATCTCCCAAAATGCCAGCCTGACATATTCTCTGGGGACCCTACCCTCTTCCATCCCTGGAAAACCGCCTTCAAAGCTATGCTGTTAGACGCTGATGTATCCCCAACTCAGGAGATAAACTATTTAAGAAGCTTTACTAGCGGAAGGCCACAACGCCTCGTTGATAACTACCGGAAGCGGCAAATGCGCGACCCCGTTGCGTTGCTAAACGAGTTGTGGGAAGAACTAGAAAGGCGTTTCGGGAGCGTGGCTGTGATTAGTAATACATTGTTAGAGCGCTTACGGGACACCGCGACTTTTGACGAGCGAGAACACGATAAACTGCAGCTGTTCGCAGATCTATGCGCGGATATCGAAAGTCAAGTGACTTATCTCCCCGGACTTGCCTGCCTCAACTATCCTAACGCCATGCAACCAATAACCGCGAAGTTGCCGCAGTTTATCCGCGCCAAATGGGAGAAAGAAATAGCCTATTACTCGAACAGCAACGGCGGAGCGTATCCCTCCTTCTCCAGATTCTCTAAAATAGTCCAGGAGCAGTCAAAGATAAAGAACGATCCAAACGTTCTAGCCGGTAAAGCAGCCAGCCCCACCCAGGTTTCAGCACCTAAGCCAGGCAAAGAAAAGAAAACGCTTAAAACGGAGACTCAGCCCACAGCTGGAAAGGATAGTGCCGGAGAAGAACAGAGAGAGGCCCCTGAAAAAAGAGAAACTAAGACTAAACATTGCCCGTATCACGAAAGAGACGGACACAATCTGCAGGAGTGTAAAGCGTTCTCGGCGAAACCCCTGGAAGAACGTACGGAGTGGATCAAAGACGCCCGCCTGTGCTTTCGCTGTTTCAGCCCTTACCACGTCGCGAATCGGTGTAACACCCCCGTACAGTGCGCTATCTGCGGAGACTAGCGTCACAGCGCCGTACTGCATAAGGAGAAGCGGCCACCCTCTAAACCGGAGAATGAAACAGTCAACCCAAAATGTACCGTGCTCTGTGGACCTACAGGAGGCGTGTCCTGCAGCAAGACCCTGCTGGTGGACGTCTATAGCCGGCGTAACCCACACCTCACTAAGCGCGTCTATGCTATCGTTGATGAGCAGAGCAACAGTTCCCTCGTCACTAGCGAACTAGCCGACGACCTTGGAGCGGACGGACCATTAGAAAAATAATTCTTGTCCACGTGCAGCGGCGAGAAAGAAGAGAAGTATGGTCGAAGAGTGGCAGGCATTACAGTACGTTCACTTAGTGGAGCAGAGTTCGCCGTACCGACCCTCACCGAGTGCGATACCATCCCACAAGACAAGTGCGAAATCCCTACCCCAGACATGGCAAGGAGTTTCCCGCACCTAAAGGCCATAGCGCACGAAATACCTCCCGTAGACGAGACAGCTAAGATTCACCTGCTACTTGGCCGAGACGCACCGGAGCTTTTAAAAGTCAGGGAGTTCAGAAATGGCCCGAAAGGAGCCCCCTGGGCTCAGCGACTGGCCCTCGGCTGGACCATCAGTGGTCAGATGTGCCTTGACTTCGCCAGTGGTCCCGCACACGTCCTCACTCGCCTCACCAGCCTGTCCACTGTTACGGAGAAAGAACCGGAGACTGGAAGCAGAATTTACGAGCTAGTACCTTGCCCAAACCAGATCAAGGTTACAGATCCCCTCTTTGAGCGTGCCACTGACGACATATTTAGGAAGACACGAGGTGACAACGAGCCCGGTCTCTCCTGTGAGGACCGTAAGTTTCTGGAGATAATGGATAGAGGTATACACAAGAACTCAAAGGGAAACTGGGAGATGCCCCTATCGTTCCGTAACGAGCGCCAGACTGTGCCAAACAATCGAGTTCAAGCTATGCAGCGCCTTCAAGGGCCTCTCAAGACATTTGCCAGGAAACACAAAATGAAAGCGGACTATCTGGAGTTTATGGTAAAAATAATTGACAAAGGCCACGCCTCGGCTATCCCAAGTGAGGAAGTTCCGCCTCCTCCCGGCCGTTCCTGGTACTTACCGCATTTTGCAACTTATCACAATACAAAGCGCATCATTCGCGTCGTATTTGATTCCAGTTGCGAGTTTGAAGGAGTTTCATTGAACAAAGTACTTTTACCAGGCCCTGACCTGATGAACAACCTCATTGGAGTCCTCATGCGCTTTCGCAAGGAGAATATAGCAGTAATGTGCGACATCGAGCAAATGTTTCATTCATTCTATGTTGAGCCACAACATAGAGACTTCCTTCGTTTCCTATGGTTCGAAGGTAACGATCCGTCAAAGCCCATTGTAGAGTATCGGATGAATGTACACTTATTTGGCAACGGACCCAGTCCCGCAGTCGCTACCTACGGCCTACGCAGAACAGCCATTGACGGCGAGGAGGAGCATGGCGAGGAGGCCAAAAAGTTCATTTGCCGTAACTTTTACGTCGATGATGGCTTGACCTCGCTTTCATCTACTCAAGGAGCGACAGACCTGGTTAAGAGTCCGCAAGCCACCCTAGCCACAGCTAACCTTCGACTTCACAAAGTAGTTTCTAATTCTGTGGAAGTCATGGAAGCCTTCCCGGCCGAAGATCGAGCAAAAGACGTGCGTGACCTGGATTTACGCCACGACAGCTTGCCAGCTCAACGTTCGATCGGGGTATTCTGGGACCTGGAGACAGATGCCTTTACCTTTAAGGTATCTTTACCGGAGAAGCCATTTACAAGGAGAGGAGTATTGTCCATCGTCAACTCTGTGTACGACCCGCTTGGCCTTGCAGTACCTGTTATGCTCGAAGGGAGAAAAATACTGCAGCAGCTCGTCCATATGGGAGAACGGACAAAGGAGAACAATACCCCCCTAGCCTGGGACGACCCCCTCCCTACCGCGATGATAAATCGGTGGACGCGTTGGAGAGACTCTCTCGTAGAGTTGCAGAACCTTTCCGTGCCTCGCTGTTACCGCCCTAAAGATTTCGGCAGCGTGACTAGAGCGGAGTTACACGCCTTTTCCGACGCAAGTCACGACGCTATTGGAGCCGCAGTCTACCTTCGCCAGTTCAACGAAGCAAACGAGGTGTCCATGGCTCTCGTCTACGGCCAAGCAAGAGTCGCCCCGTTAAATCCGACGAGTATACCGCGGAGCAGTCTTAGCTGTTCAAGCAGCCCAGAGAGTTATAAAAGAAATCGATCTGAAGATTTCTGACGTGATATACTACACCGATTCAAAAGTAGTACTTGGCTACATTACCAACGAGAGTCGACGGTTCTGTGTGTACGTAGCTAACCGAGTCGAGCTGATTAGAAGCATGTCTACCCCGGAGCAGTGGAGATATGTGGAGACTGATTTGAACCCAGCAAACCTAGCAACGTGCGGAGTTCCCTCAAGCAAGCTAATGGAGACGAGCTGGCTAGTAGGCCCGGAATTCCTACGCGAACCAGAGAGAACCCTCCCAACAAATGAAACGTTCGCGCTCGTGGCAAGCGACCCTGAAGTCCGAAAAGCAGTGTTCAGCGCCAGTGTAAATACGCACGAAGAGGAAGAACCAGACCTTGGAGCAGAGAGGTTCAAGAAATTTTCTTCATTAAAGTCTCTGCAGCGAGCAGTCGCTAACCTAATTGTCATTGTCAGGGAATTCAAACACCGGAGAGACGTTAAAACAGAAAGAGTTAACCTTAGGAGTAAAGCGCGTAATACACAAGGCAAACTCAGACCCCCGACAGTCGAGGAATGGGATCAGGCCCTGCGCGTTATAATCAGCAGCACGAAGAGATAAGCGTTCAGTGGATTGTTAAGCGACACCAGAAAAGAACCTGAGCTACCGAGAGAAATCCAAAGTAGCGCCAAGAAGGCTCTCAAAGGCTCGTAGCTGTACCGTCTCGATCCGTTTCTAGACAGCCAAGGGATCCTCCGCGTCGGAGGCAGATTAAGGAGAGCACAGATGGAGTATAATGAGAAACACCCGATCGTACTACCGAAGTGTCACTATGTCTCGCAGCTAATAGCTAAACACTATCATCATGAAGTACACCACCAAGGGAGACAGATTACAGGAGGTGCAATTAGACAAGCAGGTTTCTGGCTTATTGGAGGCCATAACGTAGTCACGAAAGTCATCGGAGCTTGCGTCCTATGTAAGAAGCTGAGAGGACCACACCTAGAACAGCGTATGGCCGACCTCCCGTTAGATAGAACCGAAGTCTGTCCACCCTTTACCAATGTAGGATTTGATGTCTTTGGCCCCTGGGCGGTGCAAACACGTAAGACTAGAGGAGGAGGAGTAAACGCCAAGCGTTGGGGCCTAGTGTTCACGTACCTAAGCAGCAGAGCCATTCACATCGAAGTCTTAGAAGCTATGGACTCCAGTGCCTTCATCTGTGCATTGAGGAGGTTCTTCGCAATACGAGGCCACGCTAAACTCCTCAGATGCGATCGGGGTACAAATTTCGTTAGAGCTAAGACGGAGCTTGACGCAGCAGCATCCGAGTTAGACGAGAAGAAAGTGGAGAAGTTCGTAACGGAGTGCGGTTGCAAGTGGGAGTTTAACCCTCCCCATGCATCACATTTTGGCGGTGTGTGGGAGAGGCAGATTAATACGATTCGCCGTGTATTGGATGCTATGTTCACTGAGTTAGGCCAGAGTCAGCTTACACACGAACTGCTGGTGACTCTGATGGCCGAAGTTGTAGCCATTGTGAACGCCAGGCCGATAGCAGCGCTGCCGCCCGACACCGATGACCCGCAGCCTCTGTCCCCTACGATGTTACTCACTATGAAGACACGCCCAGCCTCACCCCCTCCACGCCAGTTCATGCGGACAGATATCTACGCGCGCCGTCGATGGAGACGAGTCCAGTTCCTTGCGGAACAATTTTGGACCAGGTGGAGGAGAGAGTACTTGCAGGGCCTACAGCCGCGACAAAAGAGGACGGAGACGCGGCGAGACCTGTGCGTAGGAGATATCGTTCTTGTGCGAGACGAATCACAACACCGTAACGATTGGCCACTGGGACGAGTGTCGGAAGTCCTGAGGAGCGACGACGGTAGTGTGAGGAAAGTCAAAGTAAACGTTGTTAGAGACGGAGAAAGGAAAACCTTCCTTAGACCAATTAAGGAGCTAGTTCTACTCCTGACCGACACAGCTGATCCAGACCAGCAGTAAACGCCAAGACAATGTGAGTAGCAAGGATAAGAATCCTTGGGCGAGGAGTGTGATGAACAATGAACATTCAATCAAAGAGAACTTGATTACGTAATTAAGCTTAGTTTTGTTCTGATTTAGATAAGATACGTTTCTGTTCTGTTTCATTTATCGAGTTTTTACGCCCCTATTTTCATGTGCCATTGTTCACAGTTTGAATCAATTAAGTAGCTAGCCATTCCTTTTTTCTAACCGGTTTTACAACTGTACACGTGAATTGTACTCTTATCAGAGAACGCCCCTTTAGTTTTTGTGGAGTTGGAGTTAGGAGATCTACGGAGCAACGTCGGAGTTTTCAGAGCGGTTTTATCTTTTTCGGAGTTACGTAACGTCGGAGTTTCTCTAGCCCTTAAGACAGGATCAGACGTAAGTTTCAGCTTATTGTATTTATTTTTCGTTTTCCTTTCAATTTTGCTTTTTTTGTAATTAGCCTCAGCCCCTTTTTTGATCTTGTACATTGTAATTTCCCCTTTTAGTTTTCACCGCATGTGTACAATAATTCAGACGAGTTGGTGATCATGTTAAATGCTGTTGAGTCAACTTGTGCTGTTAAATTCTATACTGTGGTTGACACTTCCCGATCTCCAGTGCACAACACCCCGTGTCCGCTACACTGGGTACGCGACAGTGAAAAGTCTGAGGATAAAATCAACGAATGGAGGTAAGCGGTATCATACTTTAAACCCGGAGCCATCGAGAATGACGAGCCCAGGAAAAGAATGGCTTAACGTAGAAGGAGCAATGGAGAGCGGAGCCAGGAGCAAAAGGCAGACGAGACCCACAGAAAAGGCTCTACAAAGCGCTGTAGAACTTAAACGGAGGCAAATTCTTAGATCGCGTAAAAGGCTCCTTAGTGTTATGCAATCAGTAGAAGGGCTAAGTGATGACAGCCATATTGATACTTTAGCGCGTGACCTTACACTCGCCTCAGAGGAGTTTGGAAGATTGTTGCAAGAGTTAATTGGCTTGTACGAACAAGATTCACGCGGCGATTACTTAGAAGAGGCTCAACTTAGTGAAGAGAACGAGACCCTTAACCGAGCCCTCTTACTTTTAGACAGTCTAAAGAATAGAATTACTAGACAATCCAACAAATTGTTGGAGCATACCAGGCTACGTTTTTGAATATGTCCCTACACCTTTGGCTTCGCGAGGTGTTGGCCTATTTATTGATGAATTGTTGGAATACAAGGTCATTGGAAAGTGCTCGAATGAGGCATTCCAAGCTTTGTGGATCAAAATATCTTTATCCGCTAACAAAAATATAATATGTGGAATCATTTACCGTCAACACAACTCCCCTGAAGTTTTTCAGACATATTTCGACGAAACTACTGAAAAGTTTCCTATGACTAATAAAGCAATATATATAATGGGTGACTTCAATATAGACCTGCTTAAATATAAAACATCCCACTTCAGTCACAACTTTTTATTACACCCACAGAGTTGCTATCTCATTCCAACAGTTGATAAGCCTACACGAGTTCATAGAGCCTCAGCCACCCTTATTGATAACATTTTAGTTAATAACCCAGACAAAATTCTTGCTAGCGGTAATATTGTTACGGATGTTAGCGACCATTTTTCACAGATTTGTGTCACAAAATCAGCGATAGATAAATTCAAAGGTAAACTGTTATTAATAAACTCCTCGACAACTCAAAATTCTCTGCTGTTCGCTTCAATGATGATCTTTCCAATGCTCACTGGGATAACATTCTTAGTAGCGGTAAAAATAATGTGTACGCGTTGTTTTCTTCCTTTTATAAGAATGTGTAATCAAATTGTGACGAGTGAAATTAGGGAATTTCACGCGCGTTTTGTCCAAATTTTAATAATTTCCCGAGCCTTTGGGCGAAATTATTAGGATTTGGACAAAACGCAAGTGAAATTATTCCCTAATTTCACGAGTATACCATTTGATTACCTATTAATATCATGGGTGACGAATTACGTTAGCAATCTTGGGTTTTTGACATGTTTATCCTGGATTGTATCGATCGAGAACTCCGGTCTCTCAAATGTTTAGACCTTAAATTTGGCTTATAAAGTTCAGAATTTTTCAGAATTTTTCGGCAAAATACCTGTTACAATCCTTCTTGATGTTCTCTTGTGTGTTTAGGTTTTCTAAAACGTCTTTTTGTTTCCTGACATCTTCTTTCACGGCATTTTAAAACTTGGTCGCCACGTTCGGAGGGGTTGCCATGGCAATTTTGTAATTTCACATGTGAAATTACAAATTAACGCTGAAATTTCGCGCCAAAATTAAGGAGTAATTCGTCACCTATGATATTACAAGTTCAACACTATTTTCAATAAACATACTCCCATGAAAAAATTATCTAGTCGCAAAAGAAAAGTGCTTTCCAAGCCTTTGATTACCACTGGATTAAAGGTATCTGTAAGGATGAAAAACAAACTCTACGCATCAGGCGATGAAGTAAGGTAAGTAATATTATAGAAATAAAACTTCAAGTCTATTACGTATCAGCAAAAGAATTACTACAGTGATTATTTTGAAGGACAACATGTCAAATATTAAAAAAACGTGGACAGGTATTAATGAATTATTGTTTCGCCGTAAGGAAAATCTCAAGACTATTACTGCAATTAAGGGCCCAGGCAAACAAGAATAAACTAGTCATGGATTCTCCGCATATTCCTAACATTGTCAATGAACATTTTGCGCTTGTTGGGAGTAAACTCGCAAGTAAAATTCCTTCTTTTCAACAACATTAATTTATCTCGACTATGTTAACAAAAACATGTTTCCGATGCCATCTTTCTTTTTTCAACCATTAACATATGATTGTGTAAAGACTGAAATATTATCTCTGCCTAAAAACAAATCGCACGGTTTATGCTCCTCCCCGACAAAGTTTTCTTTTTGTTTTTTTTTTCTTTTTCTTTATTTATTTTAACAACAACGACAAATTAAATACAAGTAAGAAGTGACAAAAGTAAAAAAAAAAAGAAAACACACCCAGAAACAAATAAAGCAGAAATTGAGAGGAGAGCAGCGGGCTAGAAGCAAATAGCGAAGTTAATACATCTGGTCCGTTTTTTCCTTTTTCTCTCCTGTTCTTTCGTTTCCTTTTTTCTTTCTTTCTTTTTTTTTCCTCGGGTAAAAGGGCACAGTCAAAACAAAACAAAAAGAGATGTAGAGAAGATATTTATACTTAATTAAGTTCTGGAGACTCAGGTCAAAAGGCTTATATAAGGCAACAAGGGTTCCCATTTATTTGTGACATTAGAGGCATTGTTTTCTGTTTGATAAATGTGTTTTAAATAAAGCAAAAAGTTATTTAGATTGGGGGGGATTTTTTTTGAGTTTGTGTTTAGATCTATCTGGCCTCAGACCCAAAGCCGTATTTATGTGTAAGTAATTATGTTCACCAAAGAAAGTTGGCAAGACTGCATCCACTTAAAAAGACTATCCCAAAACTTTTTTGTTTTTTCGAATCTCCAAAATAAGTGCATCAAGTTTTCCGTTTCCTTATTACAAAACGTGCACTTATCATCGTCTCTAAGTCCGACTTTTTTTAAGAAACAGTTAGTTGGTAACCGGCGATGTAACAATTTGAAGTTGAAAGCTAGTGATAAGTTTACTGCTCTTTGTGCATTTAAAGGATGTTTGATAGGCGACTTTCCAATTAATAATTTCCTTTGGCGGAAGATTGATGTCTTTATAAAAAACAGGCTTATTCTGAATTCTTAACAGAGGGTTTTGCCACAAAGGTGACGACAAAAGATGTTCTTCCGATACTATCGTTTCCTAAAAAAAACCTTCTGACCAAATTACAAATATTTCTTTCACAAAGGGGTCTGATATCTTTAAGTTGTTAACATCTTTTTTGTTGAGATTTCCTTTTAATATCGCTTAGCCTCCGTTTCTTTCAAGTTCGGAATCAAAGAGTCGCTTCCACTTACTGCGACTTTTAGAGTCCAGATATTTCTGGATCCATGTGGCCTTTAAGGGATTTGTTAAATGTCGATAATTTTTAGTCCTCCTTCTGAATAGTTATTAATCATTATCTTTCGTTTGATTTTGTCTCCTTTATCATTCCATAGAAACTTATAGAAAATCGTGTTGATTTCTTTGATCGCTCCGTGGTTAGTTTGCAGAGGTAAGAATAAAGCTGTTTCGAGAAAGGTTGTCGGAAAAAGTGCACGCGACAATCCCGAAAAGTATTGTGGGTGGTTTTGTCCGCCCTGTTCTCCAAAGAAATTTGAAAGAATGGCACAAAAGGCCACGGACATATGTTCGCGAGTGCTAATGGAAAGCAACAAAAGTAGGTTCGACAGCTAAAGTCGTTAGGAAGAGTTTATTGATCATATCCCATATTACCTTTCGGGGTTGTCGCGTGCACAAATTTTTTCCGACAACCTTTCTCGAAATAGCTGTATGTAGACTAACTGAGATGCAACCAGGCTCTTCAAAACTGCTATTTTCCCTAATAATGTAAGTCTGCGAAATTTCCGCCATTCTAGGATCGATCAAATTTTTTCAATTTTTTCATTGTAATTGAAGGATATTATTATATCGGGGTCCGTTGAGAGCCAAACCACAAGAGCTTTGACTATTTTCTTTGGCCATTTGAAGTCTTTTTCTAGAAGAACTTTAAGGTCACAATCTTTTTTTGATCCTATCCACAGAGCTTCCCTCTTTTTAATATTGAGTCTGAGGCCAGATATGTTACAAAAAATTTCTATTAAAATTACAGATTCTAAAAAGGATTCTTCGGAGCCGTTCAGGATTAGCGTCGTGTCTCTTGTTTTTTTTTTTCCGAATGGCGTCAGCAAGTATTTCTAAACTTAGAATAAATAGATGTGGCGATAGAGGACACCCTTGCCTAACTCCTCGACTAAGTTTAAAAAAAATTACTTGCCCATCCATTATTTAGGATACAGCTTTCAATATTGCAGTAAAAAAGTTCAATCCAATTTAACAGTGAGGGCTTGAAACCGAAGTGCTGGAGAGTTTTACTGATAAAAGACCACTCTAGTGTATCAAAAGCTTTCTCAAAATCAATAAAAAGAAGAAGGCCCGAAATGTTTCTTCTTTCTGTATATTTGATGACACTGTCCAACAAACGAATATTCTCACTGATACACCTACCTTTAAGAAAGCCTATTTGATCATCTGAAATGAGCTTTGGAAGAAAAGTTTTAATACGACTTGCAATGGCTTTAGACGCAATCTCGTAATCACAATTCAACAGCGTTAATGGTCGCCAATTCTTAATGAGAATGAGCTCGGCATCTTTCTTTGGTATAAGCTTGACAATGCCACGTTTTTGGGATATTGAAAGTTGTCCTGTCTCGAAAGAAAAATTTAGCGCATTTAGTAGTATTTTGGCTAGATCATTCCAGAAGACCTTGTAGAATTCGCAACGGAGACCATCTGATCCTGGGGTTTTTTCAGAGGCCATGCTTTTTAATGCTTCTAGACATTCCTTTTTTGCTTAGAGGTCCTCGCAAGGGACAAATATATGTTCTTCTTGGCTCAATAGTTTCTGTTCTTCTAGGAGGGGGGGAGAAAGCATCTGTATTCTTATTGGTATCTACTTTAGAGGTATAAAGATTCTTATAAAAATTGTCACTCGGGATCGGAGTATGTTTTAGAAATTTGAAAGGTGACGTTATTATTAAAAAGTATGGCAACACCTGCCTTTTTACTGGTGCAGCAGCTGAACAAAGCTTGATAGCCCCATTCGGCACGCCAATCATTCTTATTGTTTTCTGTACAATGCATTTCTTGAATAAAATATACTGAATATTTTTTTTGCTCGAAGCCAGTTAAAGATTTCTCGCCGCTTGACCTGGTCTCCCAAACCTCTAACATTAATTGATCCTATTTTAAGGTCCATTTTTAGACGTTTATGTCAGATAGCATCGACTGTCTTTACCCAAGGAGTATTCTCGCAATAAAAAACAAATATGAGAAATAAAAAAAGATAAACAAGAGGTTAAATAAAATAACAGTAAGGATACGTAAAAACACAGCAAACCAAACATTGTCAGGCAAAATGTAAACAGAGACACGCACATTTAAATAAATAAAAGGTTAAATTGACTGGGGATGAAAGACGCGTTTTCTTAGGCTCTCTCCTAAGTTTGAAAGAGAAAAAAAAAATAAAGAGCTAATAAGAAAAAAGAAACCGTCCGCAATAGCATAAGTTATACAGTGTTTTTCACCAATCACCTAGTGACAGATAGCCCGACAGTATTCGATTTTTGAAGCAAATGAGAAAAGTTATAAAAAGTTACGGAGGAAGTTCTTTGCCTACAGGCCATAAGCGCCCTCTAATATACAACTTATCTGATTGTGCTTGGCTGAAAGCCGCTGGGATTCCTCTTCGTTTAGCAGTTTTAAAAGTTTCCATCTGTACCCTGCGGCGTTTACAATTTCAGTCGGTAGGTCTCGGAACATTTGAAACTTTGATTCTTTCAAGCGGTGTCCCAGTGAAAAAATTTTTTTCACATCTTTATACCTCAGGAAACGTGCAAGAATCGGACGAGAATTCTCATCTTTGGTTTTTCCTGTGCGGTGGACACGTTGAAATTCTACATTCTGAGCATCTACGTATCCCCGTTCGCGTTCTAAAAAGCCTCTTAAGAGCGGATGTCAGTAAATATCGACCAGAGGTCTGCAAAAGCCAAAAATCGAAAATTCTCAAAAAAATTCACAAAGTAGCACTAGGTAAGCTGTTAACATAAATATAATTTTTACTTCGATCCGATAATTATTTTAGACGTACGGGGCAAGAGACTATAAAGGGGACAGAGAGGGCATCCCCAATATACACCCTATTCCATAGGTAATTCGTCTAGAGTTATTTTTAGAATCGGGATAAAGTTACCTCGCGCGAGGCGTGGATGTTTCGTGCAGGTTTCGCATGACCAAACGCCGTGCAAAACATGTCGGGCGAGAGGCAATGAAAGCGTAAAAAGATCGAGAGCATTCCTGAATATTGCAGCGAAATGAGTCGGCGCTCACCTGGGAAAAAGGAATCGCTGGACTCTTTGACAACCCGTGAAATCAGTTTAACTCGAAGTTGTCGTAACCTCAGTGCTTTAATAAAATGAGAAATTTCGCCGGTCTATTGAAACCGGTCGTTTGTACAATTTAGGGAGTTTAAGATCCAACGACGCGGACGACAACTAGAACGTCAAAAAAACAATAGGTTTAATTAGCAAAACAACAACTTCGCACGTGCAACATATTTTTTTGTTCATTTCTTTCCCGTTTTTGCACGACTACGACGTGAAAATGCCTAATTTCGCGTTTTATGGAGGACGTAAATAAGCAACGACGAAATTTTATTTCTCTTTCTGAGCTTGAATATGGTCCCTTGAAATTCAGCTTTAGGAGGGTTCGCCTACAATTGACAAAGTAAGTGGGTAGGAATAATCGCTATAAAGACTGAAAAAAATAAACATCAAACCAGAAATTGCTCTCTTCAAACTGTAAATTATAAATGATCCTGAAAGAATATTCAGTGTGTTAAGGATTTCCCTGCTCTACTGTTAGCTCTATACAAGAGAGGAAGGGCGATTCTTTTTTAATTTCGGTTTCGCTGACACAGCTTTCGCAGAAATCTCGCTGTAGTCGTTTTCGTCGACAAAAGGAATGGCAAAATCGCTCTCCGCGTCTTCCCCCATTTTGTTCTGCGTATTTTCGTGAAGGACGCATGGCTCTCAGCGTGGGTCATCCACGCGGAACACATTCGCGCTATGTGATTGGCTGTTGTCTAATCCCCCTTGAGATCTGTGGTGTTAAAAATAACTCGAGACGAATTACCTATGGAATAGGGTGTATATGGGGGATGCCCTCTCTGTCCCCTTTATAGTCTCTTGGTACGGAGGGGTTATCGGTTTCGCGGCTCTCGGACCGGGTTTTACAGGCCCGAGACGGTGTGTCACGAAAAAATCGTTTTAAAAATCAAAGCAATTGTAATGCGAACAGCAAATAACTTATTCAGAAAAGTACATAATTATACTCATTTTAAGGGGTGATTTACTCAGTTTCAACGAAAATATAGTATTTTGGAGATTTTTCATTATTTTCAATATTTTGAACGTTTCCGTTCGATGAAAAATTTCAAAAGCCAAAATCTTCGACTGGTACCTCGATTTCAGTAAAGAGTCTTATACCACGTTAAAGAGCGTTATCCCTTCTTTTAAAATCAGTTTTCAAAACTATGGGCAACTTAAAAGAAAATTTTTGAGGCCAAAAATTACAAGTAGTACTTTTCTGAAATTTGAGCTTTCCTCGCTCAGCGGGGCGATGCTAAAAACTCGGAAAAATACTGTAAGAAATCAGTTTGAGCAACAGTGGTTTGATGTTATCAGTTTTCATAAACCAAGACGTGTTTATCCAGCGATCTGATATAATTTAAAACCGTTTGTTAACATAGGAAAGGCAGATTTAAGCTGTCAACTCCTGCCAAGTGCACTAGTCACGTAAGGTTGTCAAAGGGCAAAGCACCATAATAAACCAGATAAACTCTAAAAATCACAACGTTTTTGCGTCCAGGAATTGGATTTTACCAAACAGAACAATGCTTATGAGTGTATGTTTCATACCTTAGCATAGGTTTCCTAGATATTGGAATTAAAAAACATCACGGGCAGCATCGGCAACAGAATCTTTGACTGCTCTCAAAGGTCGACGGAGATCGAGTTGACGATTGCGTTACTTCTCACGGTTTGACCGCTTACCACCTGTTCTTGGGCTCGTATTTCGAGGCAACACTTACTGGCAAAGCGCGCGGCACTGATACTTTATGATCAAGTTCTGAACTCTTCTTCACGAGACATTTTCCTGAATTTATAGGAAATATGCCAACACCAACAACAACTCGAGCATTTGTCGGCTATTTGTCGTTTTTTCGAGGAAAAGTTCGGGTAAGCAAATTGACGCAAAAACCATTTGGCTCAAAAAATGTTTTAAAGCCCACCCTGGATATGAAGCAACAAGTATTTCCTCGAAATAAGCTAAAAAATAAATAAAAAATTCACACAGTGAATAAATGGGTGAAATGGGTGAAACAGCTAGGATTAATAGTTATCGAATCCTTGGTTAACCTGAGGGATTTGACGATGTGAGGGATGGACCCGAAGAGGGACACCTACCACGTTTCAAAGTGTCACTGGTTTAGACAAGCCTGTACGTATCTAAAGTGGGACGTTAACCTCCTGTACAAATAACACGTTTCATTTGAAGTGAGACGTGACTTAGCTATGACTCGTCCTTTCTGAAAAAATCTTGCTAAGTCCTGCAAAAAATTCGGATTTTTGTAGCTAAGCCGGAGCGTTCTCTGTCACGGTTCTTCGGCCTTTTTTCGATATATTTTATCGTCAATGAGGGCCTGCTCATAGCCAACTGTCTGTCAATCTCTTTCTGATTTTCACAATTTTTTTTTTTCACTGTGTAGTTCAAAAATAACATTGTGTTTTCTTTTATTGCAGCAAATAAGAGTTTTCGTAGGAAGAAATAAGACTCTCATCAAACGTTTAACTTAATGCTGCCTCTGTAATAAATCTCAGCATGCCGGTGTTGTTGTTTACTGACAATTTCACTCAAAAATGAATCCTTTACCAGCCGGAATATATGACGCAAACTATGTATGTATAGCAGCTTCTAACCATGGGCGTAGCGTGAGGTTTTGAAGATGTACACATGCACGGACAAAGGTTGGACCTCCGAATTGCGAAGGTACTGCAAATTTGGGGGATCTTCAGCTCAGAAATGCTATATCCTGTGTTTTCCACAGGATATTTTCAGTTAATAAATAAATACAAAGGAAAATGCAAATATTAGATGTTTAATTTTTTTCTCTTAAAACGTGTTGTCGGTAAGGTGCAATGTTTACGGGAAAAAAATAAAAGAGCGACGCCATCAAGGAGCTTTCAAGCAAAGGGTGAGACATGTCTAGACGGGTAAAGGCACTAATATAATGCGAAAGATTTATGAATCATCCCGATTTTATGATAATAATGCTTTCTGGGAATAAAAGATATACATTTTCCAGATTTCAGCTGTACGCACGGGCGTATGTGCGTATAAAGGACGCTACACCCCTGCTAACTTAAGACCTGCTCTTATAAATGGGACATTAAGCGTCTTATTCAAGAAGCGTTGTTAATCTGTTTTGTGTGCGATTTCAGAGTAATTTTTGTTTGTTTGTTCGTTTGTTTGTTTTTACACCGTTTCATAAAAAGTTTTTAAGGTTCATTTCTGGCGACGTTTCTCGAAACTCGTTATCAGCACTGTCAGCACTGGCCATACCGGGGAGTTGATAGTGTGTCTTTCCTTGCTGAAGAGGCTGAAAACTGAAAGTTTCTGTAAATAACTAAATACACCTTCCCTGCCCTGCATACCTTAAAGCACCGACAATTCCAGCCCTTCGGGCCCGGTGGTGGGGAGTTGTTTGAAGTGGTCATGTCCCGGACTTTCGGTGGTGGGTGGCAAGGCAAATCGAAAATAACTTCTCTTTAAGTTTGTTTTTGTGAAGTACATCATTTCTCGCGCGGTTGACAAGATGGCGGCGGACTCCGTAGCTATGGAAAGATCCTTGTGAAACATGTCCCGGCAACTTACAGGGCATCACGTAATTGAAGTCAACACCTTAATTGACTCAACTCCATGAACAGGGAGAGGCGATAATTTCCATCATACCGTAAGTAAGGCATGATGTCTAGACGTGAATAGTCTGTCCACAGACGTTTATCCTTTAGTTTTTGACAACGCGCGAGTGAATCGGAGTGCAGAAATGAGCCCTAACCCCACCCCATTGCCCAAACGTTCACTAAATCCCCGCACTTTTTATTTTTGTACAAGAACAGAACAGGTAAGTTCTTACCTTTTTAATTTCCATGTGCAGTTTACTAATAAGAACGTGGGTTCCCTTTGGTGGAGCTTAAAAACAACGAGACATAGCTGTGTAGCAGGCGGTTCGAAGCAGGGCGTGATAAAAACGGGCGCACGAGGAGATATGCGAGGCTCTCTAAAAAAGACAATCACCAAATCGAAACAAACTCAATATGGCAGAAAATAAAGTGGTCGATTTCATCGAAAAAGCGATACACCACCGAACCTCTTATACCTGGAAATGTGGTCATAATGCTTATCTTTCAATTAAAAGAATTAGGACAAAAAAGTTAAACCTTGTCGTTTCTTTTTCCTTTCCTTCCCCTCCCCCCCTTTTTTTTGGTGATAATGCCAAAAAATTGTTTCGGTCGAACGACGCTAAACGAAGAAAAAAAGGGGGATGCCCTTTTAATATAGTTATTTGGCTCCCTCAGAGTAAAAAAGCATAAGTTTACAAGGCCAGGATCTAGCGTATAGTGAGTAATCAAATGACATTGACAAAAAACCAACGAAAGGCTGACTCTATAAGGCGCTGCCTGACAACGAAATGGTGAACAAAGAAGGTCTGCCTCTCATTTAATGGAGACGTGAAATACTAGGTGGACCACACCCTGAACTCCCGCGAAAACCGCAAGAGAGGAGCGCTCAAGGCTAAGGAGACTAAAGCTGGAAAAAACAACAGGAGTCTTGAGAAATGTCCTTATCCTATTCTGTCTGGGTTCGTACTTTCAAGAAAGCGCTGATCAAGAATCATACCTAAGGAATGAAAACTTCTCGCAGCTTCCAGTGAAAGCATGCATAGAGTGACAACAGTGGTAAGCGGTTGTTCTGTGAAATGTAACGCAATCTTTGCCGTTTGGATTTTTGCTGTTGTTGATCTGTTCTCCCGTGTGGATACTTTACATTTCCAATATCTGGGAACACCATGTTAAAGTACGAACAACAAACACTCACAACATTGTTTTGTACGCTAAAATCTGACTTCCTGGACGTAAAAAGTTTTGAATTTTCAGACCTTTTTAATTAGTGCTTTACGCTTTGACAACGTGCACTTGGCAGGAGTTGACAGCTTAAATCTGTCTTTCCCATGTTAGCAAACGGTTTTAAATTATATCAGATCGCTGGATAAACACGCCTTGGTTTGTGAAAACTGATAACATCAAACCACTGTTGCTCAAACTGATTTCTTATAGTATTTTTAGGAGTTTTTAGCATCGCCCCGCTGAGCGAGGAAAGCTCAAATTTCAGAAAAGTACTACTTGTAATTTTTGGCCTCAAAAATTTTCTTTTAAGTTGCCCATAGTTTTGAAAAAAGATTTTGAAAGAAGAGATAACGTTCTTTAACGTGGTATAAGACTCTTTACTGAAATCGAGGTACCAGTCGATGATTTTGGGCTTTGAAATTTGCCATTTTTTCATCGAAAGGAAACGTTCAAAATATTGAAAATAATGAAAAATCTCCAAAATATTACATTTTCGTTGAAGCTGAGTAAATCACCCCTTAAAATGTGTATAATTATGTACTTTTCTGAATAAGTTATTTGCTGTTTGCATTACAATTGATTTGATTTTTAAAACGATTTTTTCGTGACACACCGTCTCGGGCCTGTAAAACCCTGTACGAGAGCCGCGAAATCAACCCCCCCCGTACGTCTAAAATAATTATCGGATCGAAGTAAAAATTATATTTATGTTAACAGCTTACCTAGTGCTACTTTGTGAATTTTTTTGAGAATTTTCGATTTTTGGCTTTTGCAGACCTCTGGTCGATATTTTCTGACATCCGCTCTTAAAATCTCCTCGGTGTCTTCGGGTTGGTCTTGAGGTCCTTCTTCGATGTTCATAAACTTGATGTTTTCGCGTCGAGAATAGGCCTCAAGATATAAGCTTTTTGACTCGGTCTCCTTAACTGCTTCTTCATGTTTTTGCACCTTCCTTGTGAGCTCTGCAATTTCTGCTTGTGCCTTTGCTGACTCTTGAGCCTTCTCCTGTAATTGTTTTCCAGCAAAGTTGGCGCCATCTTTCAACTCGCTTATGCCCTTCTTGGCTTCTTCTTTGAAAGCTTCCAACTCTGTCGTTTGTATTTCTAGCTTTGCCAGTTTGGATTCAATTTTCTTCAAAGACAGTTCTATCGTGTCAAGCTTTTCTAGCTTTTCCAAAATCTTTTGTTCTTTCGCAGCTACCTCCTCCGACTTATTAAGAGCTGTCATTACTTCATCTTCTTCTTGTTCGGGTCCTTCAGTGAACGGTGAATCGTACTTCTTAGGTTTTTTCGCCTCAGGCGATGTGGTTGAGTCGTCTGAGGAGTCCGATGATCTAAATGTTCTTTTGTTGAGTAGATTATTGATAAATTCGGCCATTAGCCACCATGCAAAGTAAAGAGATTGCGGACAGTCACATTGAAGGTCTTTACTCTGCCATTACTCGACCCAGTCTCTCCAAAGTTACTAAAATGCTCAATGGACATCATAGCCCCTGTTCTTTCGGAAGCATATGATATTTCTATCAGCCTAGGGAGATATCTTACAAATTGAAATTGTCCAAAATTTTGCCTGTTTTTAAATCCGATGATGAGACGGACCCAAATAATTACCTTAAATCCTCTATTAAGCCCCCCCGGAGGGCTTATTTTTTCCAAGCACTTTTGAGGGGAGGCTTATTTAATTTAGCGAGACGCATCACCTGTAGCAAAAATACCGTGGTATGAGACAGAGTAGACTTACGCATTTTACAATTAAAGTCACTGTCAAAAGTGTTTAATTCACTTGTGGGAGCCTAAAAGTAAAAAAAACAAAATTCTTATTCTTCAAAAATGTGCTTTTGGCCTCATGTTCTTCGATCATTTTTATGAATAAATCATAACTGATCAGTCCAAGTTAATCGTTAATTTTTTTGTGAAGAATAAGGATTGGAGGAGGGGGAGGAGGGGGCTTAATAGAGAGGGGGGGCTTATTAACTTTCCTCCTCTGAAAAGGAGGAGCTTATTAGAGAGGGGGGGGGTTAATAGAGGATTTACGTTATAGACCTATATCTTTATTATCAAACTTCAACGGAATATTTGAAAGACTCATGTATACCAGAATGATGAATAACATTGAGAAACACAATTTAATTTACTCTTCCCAGTACGGCTTTCGCAAAGGACATTCTACTCAACATGCTATATTAGACATTGTTAATGCAATCCAGACCAATATGAATCAAGGTCTATACTCTTGTGGTGTGTTTATTGACCTCAAAAAAGCTTTTGATACCGTTGACCATAATATTGTTCTAGATAAGCTCCACTTCTACCGCTTTCGTGGATTAATCAACCAATGGTTTTCCTCATATCTTAATGACTGCACCCAAACTACTCAAATTGCTGACCACATATCAAATAAAGCCTCGATCAGCTTTGGAATTCCTCAAGGTTCCGTTTTAGGTCCTCTTCTCTTTTTGCTATATGTAAATGATATCCATCAGTGCTTTACTAAACTTAAATTCTATCTTTTTGCTGATGATACCAATATACTTTTTGCTGAAAAAAAATTTGAAAGTTATTGAAACAGTAGTCAATACCGAATTGTGCAAATTGTACGACTGGTTAACATCTAATAAGCTAACTCTTAACATTAGTAAATCCAACTTTGTAATATTTCATCGTAAACAAAAAAAGCCTAATTATAAACCTAAAATATGTTTATTTGACAACGAGAAAAATGAGTATGCTACTCTTGAATCCAAGGAATATATTAAATACCTTGGCATTTTGACTGATAAAAACGTTACCTGGAAACATCATATTGACGCTGTCTCTTGAAAAATCAGCAAAACGGTTGGATTACTTGCGAAATTGCGTCATATTGTACCCCGGTAAATTCTTCTAAAAATTTATCAGTCACTTATTTATCCGTATATTACATATGGACTTGCTGCTTGGGGCCAAGCAGCAAAGACGCATCTCAATAAAAATTCTATTGTTACGAAAAAGAGCTCTTCGGATAGTAATTAAAACTTCTCGGATAGACGCGATCACGCAATACCTCTCTTCATTGACGCCAACGTTTTGCCCTTAAACTTCTTATATTATCAGACTATATCAAATTTTATGCATAATGTCCATAACAATATGGTGCCTTCTGGCATTCTAAATATATTTCAAAAAACAAGTAGGTGCCACTACTGCCCTAAGAATAAGTTCAAAAAACACTCCGCAAATTATTTTTTAATATTCTGAATTCAGGAGATGACTATATTGATATGTCCACCTTAATTAAAAAGGTAAAATTAGCCAAAAATGTCCAAAAATAAATTCTTGCTTATTAGTTTCTACTTTTACAATATATTTTTTTCATTCTCTTTCCTTTAGTCTGTTATCTAGTCCTAATCCATATTACGATTTTTATTTCATTTATTTGTAAACTGTAAACTTTCCTTAGTTAATAGCCTTAGTCATTATTTATCATATTTTGCACGCATTGTCTTGCCTCGAATAGCCTTGCTAGACGCGGGCAATAGATGGTTTTCACAGTGACGTCATCAAATTGTAAAGTCAAAATAGCGAGGTTTTACGAATTCTTGTTTACACTAGGTTGAAGATAAACAAAAAGTTAATCTTTGTACAAGTTTTCAGTCCCATAGCATGTTTCATTTCGAAAATACAGCAATTTGAACTTCCGATTTTTCACAACGCGTGACACCAAAATAGGACTGCTGTCTCGTTGAAAAAAAGTCTCTCCTCTTGATTTTCAGCAGTATAACCATTTCAAGTATTAGAAGATATGTTTATGCGCACGTGGGCTAGTTCTCGAGTGAAAAGAAGGAGTTTTTATAGAACAAGTGAACTCCAGATGTTTTTGTTGATTTTCGGCGGCCATATTGGTGCACCAAAACTGTGCACCAATATGGCGTCTCCATACAAAGCTCTACTAAGATGCGTGAAACGTTTCGGCAAATAACTCAGAATCTGTGGGCCAAAAAGACCTGAGACTCGGATAAATTGTTTAAATATTAGTCTTTTATAACATATCATTAGAACTCTGGAAAGTTGTCATGCGTTTTGAAAATCACTATTGAGTCACCCTCTTTTAGATGCGCTGGCAAGTTATTAAAAGCCTAAGCACAAGTATAAGTGCCTTTCTTGGCAGATTCTGTACGTACTTTAGGAATTACAGTCATGCCAGGTCAAGCGTGAAAACTGAATCCGTTAGAGAGCATGGGAAAAAAAACTCCTGCATTGAACTTCCACTCTAAACAAAAAATATTCGTGTATGCGTTTTGACAAAAGAAGCATCTTGCAAGGGAAATGTTAACGGAAATAAATCATGCAAGTCGAAAATTCCCCCTATCCCAGTTTCCTTTCATAACTTTTCCAATCGTCTGCCTCTGATTTTCGGTTTTTTTTCTCTTAGCTCTTGTCGCGGGGGGCAGAGCTTTGCGATTGCTGCTTACCTTTAAGTTCGCGCAGTCGCAGACATAACTAAAAAGTAAACGTCCTTTCTGCATTAATATTATAAGCTGCTAATGCAAGTCAAATTCTACTTTCAGACTGTTCGGAGTTATAAAAAAAAGATTTTTCTTTCATTGAAAGAACACTTTACTATAGCTACGAGACCGCAAATCGCATTTTTATTAGAGGTCCTCGTAGTACTGATGTGTACTTTCAAGAGAACATAGGCACGTTCAACGTGCATGAGCTATTTTGAATGCTTCAGTGTAACTATAATACTTCGGTGTAACCTTACCAAGAGTGATGAATCTACCTTTTTCATCCTAAATGTAGGTTTGGTTTTTGTGCGAAATTGGGTATTGCGCTACATAAATGAAAACATGAAACGCTCAGCTGAGTCGATCCTCAACCTATGTATTCACTTTCCTCTGTCTTTCCCAGTTACATCTGGTGCAAGTTAAACAAATTGCTAAAGTAAAATAAATTTCTACTCACCAAACGTTGATTAGAAGGAAAACTCTAAGGTTTCCTCGGAGTTTCTTAAGCCAAAATGTGACTCATCGAATACTGAATAATTACGAAATACCAGGATTTTTATCATTGAGGTAGATGGTTGCGTCATCATAGTTCACGAGGTTTTCACGTGCGATTCTACTCAGTGAAACAGTCTTTAACTCCGACAACTTATTTCTTCATGTTTTAAAAGCTATTGCTTCTTAAAAGGCAAGAGCCTTTTTTAAGGCATTGGTTACAAAACGAAACAGGTCTTCATACGTCCAAGTTACTATTTATCATTGTGAAAAGCCAATCTGCATGAGATGTACAGTCACACAGCTGGCACGTGAAAGTGTTGGACTTTGTCCCCTTTCGTGGTTCGTACGTGAGGGAATTCGAGTTATCACACAATAAACTAGTAAACAGAATTATAAAAATAACTCTTGCACACAATTTGCACGTGAAGATGTTGGTCTTTGGCCCTTTTACAATTCGTACGTTAAAAAAAAGGCAAATTGTTTACTACAAAATTTTCTCAAGCGATTTTAAGAAATCACCTCGGCTTCATTACAACATCTGCAATTAAATTATGTTTCATGCAACGTCAAGGTTGATAACCTAACATTTATTAACATTTGTGAGACAGTCTTTAACTCCGACAACTTATTTCTTCATGTTTTAAAAGCTATTGCTTCTTAAAAGACAAGAGCCTTTTTTAGGGCATTGGTTACTAAACGAAACAGGTCTTTATACGTTCAAGTCACTATTACTATTGTGAAAAGCCAATCTGCATGAGATGTACAGTCACACAGATGGCACGTGAAAGTGTTGGACTTTGCCCCCTTTCGCGGTTCGTACGTGAGGGAATTCGAGTTATCACACAGTAATCGAGTAAACAGAATTATAAAAATAACTCATGCACACGATTTGCATGTGAAGATGTTGGTCTTTGGCCCTTTTACAATTCGTACTTTAAAAAAACGCAAATTGTTTACTACAAAATTTTCTCAAGCGATTTTAAGAAATCACCTCGGCCTTATTACAACATCTCTACATCTGCAACTAAATTATGTTTCATGCAACGTCAAGGTTGATAGCCTAACATTTATTAACTTCCAAGAAAATTATCAAACTGCCGAAATATATTTCTGCTCATATCATGTTACTCCACTCAATAAAGCAGTACCTAATTATTGTGTCAACTAGCTTCTTCCAATTTTATTCCCTAACGCTACTGTTTCTACTTAAGTTTATACGCATCTTTACTAAATAAAATACGTTTCAATAACTATAATGCTTAGTATGCAGGAAGGATGTATCATGTTGTTCACTTATTATTCCTTTTTGTTGTTGTTTTGCCGGAACGAAAAAGGTCTGTTGAACTTTGTAAGCGAGAGAATAATATTTCTACAGCTTGTTTACAGGATTAACAATACTCGGTACAGCTTTTAAAAAAATAAGCTACTTTTCAAACTTCTAAAACCACATTTTATAGGCCGCATACTTTCGAATTAAAGTCCATATCTAAATATCAATTATTGGTTCACTGGAAGAGCTTTGAAAATATATGATCGTTTATACTCTACCTTGAAGCAGGTGAAACAGAACTCATAAATACGTGCGTGGTACCGTTCGCGATAGCCGAATTAGGTCAGAAATGTCTTGAAGTAGCATCCACACTAAAATATGAACCCTTAAACAGCTGCATCACTGTACACAGCGTTTGAATCATGAAGATATTTAATATAACCTGTAGTAATACACCTGTAGCCGTAATAAAAGACGAACAAATTGTAAAGAATCAAGATGGCGGTCTTAAAGTGCCCTTGTTCGACCTTTAGCAATGTGATTTTTAAGTAGATGCCAAGATCTCATTGGTTCCTTAGCATCAACTCATAGTACCTTCAACCTTATTGGCTCTTGCAACAAACATCCGAACATACAAAGTTACAAAGATACAAAGTTACAAAGTTACAAAGTTACAAAGATACAAAGCCACAAAGATACATACGCTCACACCACTGACATATGAGCTATTTTTTCAAAATAGCTCAAAAACAATTATCAAAATATAACTATTATTCTCTCTGGGTACTTTCAATTAAAAAATAAAACATTTTTACTTGGTAACTTCAAAGCTGAAAGAAAGCTTACCTTAATTTGTCTTAACACGTGCTGGCTATCAACGAAGAATACCTCATCAATCGTCGCCCTTTGGTCGTGTGAGTTAACGCTTTCTAGGTACTGTTTTGTGTACTTTTCCCTCACATAATCCAAGGATATTTGACTATGCTCCTTTTCATGCTTTTGTATGGCTTCATCCCACTTTGTGAAGACACCAAATGCATACTGGCAGTTCACCTCTTTTACTAATCTGGTGACCTTAAAATAAGTGGGGTGATTATAGTACATCAGTGACCCATAAGGGTTTATGAGTTTCTGAGTACACTCCATAGGTTTCTGATAGGTTATGCTTGATTCGTCCCCAGTCATCTTCGCATAACGCGCACGGCGGGAGCAGGGGGTGATGGAAAGGGAACAAACTTCCTACGGCGTTAAATCAAGGAAAAACGGCCTCGCACATCTTTTCGACACAGAGTGTCCCAGTCGTCTCTCTCGTTCGCTTTCCTCCTTCCCATTACACCCCGCGCGCCACTAGGGAAAGGTAGAGAGAAACGACTGGGGACGAGTCAGTAGTTATGCCACAAGCAACAGACCACCCTCCGTTCCTATGATGGCTGTTGTCGTTACTGTAACCTGAAATACAGACGATTATGACGGCGGTTACAAGTAGCAAAGTAAATGTTCCAACAAAAGTTCGAACGAAATGTTAAGTCTGTTAACTGTGTCATGTTTAGAGAGCTAATTTGACAGATAATTATTTGACCGGCAACTAAAGACAAAGAACACTGTAAAGGCCCTTGTAAAGGGGAAGAACAAAGTAGGCAGCAATTAACCTACGACCAAGCGGTCCTTCTTTCCTTTTTTGATGCTCGTCCGCCGACTTTCAAGCTCCCCGGGAAAAAGAAAAGAAAAAATGTCTCACTGCCTCAGCAACGCTTAAACGAGAGCATGAAGAGTTTTCTAGACGATTAAAAGGGAACAGTGAAAAAATAGGTTTAGAACGGTTCAGGTCTACTGGATCGGACAGATCGGATGCCGGTGTTTTCGAGATAAGAAATTCTATGGTTTGTCAGTTTCAGCTTGAAGTGAACTAGGCAAAGAGAGCAGGCGGCTGATTTTTGCCTACCCATTTATAGCGGTCTCGCCCGGGCGACTATATAAAAAACACATACACCATGCATCCATTGTCTTCATGATTGCAATTATCTTCAGTTCGAGAGAATTTGATAGGAACTATTTTATCTTCTGTCATTACAGTCAAGCCAGGTCAGGTGCACCCCCCAGCATCCATTAATGAAGTCATTATTCGAAAGTTCAATCCGCTGCTACTCATAGATGTCAGATTCATCTTTGCATTCTTGCAGGCGTAATGAGCCGTCAATATTCTCACGCGAGGTAGTTAAGTTATAACAAGAAATTTCTACCTATAGTAAGTTTTCTTGAATTGATAATATATAGATTTAGTATATACTAAAACAGTGGATAGTGTTTTTCGCGCGCTCGGCTACTCAATCAGTGAATATCCTGCACTTTTCATTGATTCACCTCCAGTTCCTCCGAGGGAGCGACGCCAAACTCGCGTAAGTTGCGAGCAAAATGCCTTCCCGGTTTGCTGCCGTAACAAACTAAGAAATTTCACAACGTATCAAGCAAGCTATTTCCGAAATACATGAAGGTGACGAAGTTCGGTTTGGAAGTTTTAACAGGTAAAGCTTTTTGTCTTTTTGACTTGAATTTATCGATAAAGCCGGTGAAAAAGTTTTTTGTTTACAAATGCAAATTAAGCTTAAGGTGGCTCCCTAGAGTATTTACTAATAACCCTAGCTATCTAGCATACGTTACAGAACGATATCTAGTTACTTTGTCTTTGCGATTTTGTTCACGAGATTCACCGCCAAGGTTACCCACATAAGAAGGCTCCTTTATCAAGTTTCATTTGCTGGATTAAGGCCGTTGCCATGGCAACATCGCATCCTTAGACAGGCAGTGATTTTGTCATTTTTGATCATTTTTTTCTTAATATTTCTTATTTCCCTCGGTGAAATGTCTTTAAACTTTGCCACTTTATATTAAAGTGGAAAAACCATGGGGTCGTTAAGACGGTTTTGCCAATATTTTGAAATTTGTAATTTTTCTTAATGGAGGAATTTAGCTCCTACAGATTTTAACAAAAATAGGACAGTACAAAGGTAGTGTAACTGTCACGAAATGAGGCGATTTTTAAAAAAAAAATTACCGAAGGAAACGCGAAAAATTCGCGGTTAATAAACTACGTTGACGTCACAAAAATCGGAAAAACACGCGTGGTTCGGGGTCGTATGAGCAAAATACGCGCGCGAGCCATCACACCCGCATGCGCATAATGCACAAAGCTACTGAAAACAGGTGGTTTCCTTGAAGAGTACGGAAGCCATTGTTTTGAAGCCATTTATTGGTATCATTACGGTGATATCTCGCCAGTTGAAAAAGGAGAGATAGCGGATTCAATTTTATACCAAACACAGGATGTTTTCTTCGAAGTACTTGACTATTGTAGCTAAAATTCGAAGCATGGTGGTTTAACAGGTTACTCGTGAAGATGGCGATCATCGGAGATGAAGACGGTGGTTGTGCAAGGATCGCCATAAGCCCTTCATTTCCTAATCTGCTGTACACTGTTTGCAGTTCTTCAAATGTTAGCCCACTTCCGGATACTTTTTCAACCTTGTTCTTCTTTAGGGATAATTTCGACGGCGAAGTTTTTCTTTAAAAGTCTGCTGTAAACGATGGCGCCGATCTATAAATCGTACATTATGTCCTCAGATACATGTACAAGACCGTAGGTCTCGACGGACAACTATTGCTTCGTCAAGGGTCAATCTGTGGTCAATCTGTGTCAATTCTCGTTGTGCAAAAACATTGCCCATTTACTTCGACTATTTGACGTTTGTCTACTTTTGAAGCGAAAGAATTGATGTCTTAATTGGAAAATTTCTGCTTTGTTTTTACATACAATTTACTCTTTTGGAGATCGGTAGCGACTTGTAACCGGTGTAACATTGTCTCCTCTCATAAATGTTTGACCTACACTAATCAAACTTTTTGCACAATGAGCTTCAATAGAAAGTTAATAAAGTTTTTTGCGGGGAATATTTCGAAACTGAGAGGCCATGTTCATGTTTGTTTTAATTTTTGCGTGGACGTCGCGCAGATTTTAAAGCTCGCGCCATACTAGTGCTCAGGCTGCGCACGGCCAATTTACTCTAGGGAGCCACCTTAAGTCTTGCGTTACTTTATTTAGTTGACTTGTTCATAAATGAGCTTAAAACTAAATTTAATAATCTTTTTTACAGAATTATTTTAAATACAAAAAGAATTCACAACTCCTTTTGAAGAAACTTCCCCGCAAGAGCTAAACAAATGCCTTCAAAAGTTCTATTTGTCGCTAAGAAAAAGCGACGAACGCGGCCGTTCGGTCATCGCGGGCCAAAATTGTAATCGTTGGCAACAGTAAATGAGTTAAAAAATCGTCATTTTTGTGCTCAATTATCTCATATACTAAAACAGTTATTCACCTCAGTGTCAACAGGGGTCTTTTTTGCATGAGCATGCGCGACCGCTGAACAAGCGATGTGTATGGAGGCTCACCACAGGGTTTGCCTTCATCAAAATGGCGCGTCTCAAAGCTATCATAGCGATTATTTTGCTCGCTGGTCTTGGCGAATGTGCTCGTGATTTAACAAAATGTGTAGTTTGCAAAAAACCTCTAACATGGTCTTAAAAAAAGCGAAGTAGACCGGCTTTAACATACACGAGCTACTATCAAATTTCATCTCCCCACTTGACCTGGACAACAGCGCGCGTATATGTAGTGCCTGGAGGATTGCGCTGACCTCATCAAAGTCGAAACAAAGTACAGAAACGTTTGTTGACGCAAGTAAACACTTTCAATTTTCTTTGTTTTGAAATGGGAAAGGAAGAGAAATATTTTAAAAAAAACATAGCAAATTTCAGCGAGTGGGTTCGAAGTGCGCGAAAGCCGATGGTCAGTTCAGCAGTGAATTAATATATGTTCTACAATTTTCCCAGCACTTTAAAGCTACAAATTTAAGAGCACACCAGACGTAGATTTGTCACCTGGTGAGATGTTGGTGGTAGTCACTCTGTATGTCTCGAACAAAAAAAAAATGAATATCAATTAGACACAATCAAAACTGCATTCAATAGGACCGAAATTAAAGTCCAATCTTGTGACCGATTTTGATGAAACAAACGGTTAGGTTTAACAAGAAGTACAGTAAACATGTGATGCCGACCAAGAGTTAAAAATCATTAGAACATTTAAGTTCTGGCCAAAACCAAATTCCTGTAAAAGATGCGTTACAATGTTAGTCCACGCAAAAACAAGAAGTTCTACAATTTTCCTATAAACAAACTTTGTATCGCTAAAATACTTAAGGCAAAAACTTTATATTCCAACTGAAAACGGCGTGGTAGTCGCCCGCTGATCGTTATTAATCCACTCCCGAAATATGGCTAAATCAGCTATTAACAAATTATTGACAGAAATCCTCTACGGCATCGAGAAACTAATTTACGTCCAATTTATAGACAAACAATAAATAAAGAACATTTTGCTCAATAGCTACGCATCAGCAATGCATTCTATGCCAAACTTTGCGGTTCTTAGAGAGGAATCAAGACACGAGTCGAGTGCCCAGCAACAACAAGCAACCATGTTCGTGTCAGACATCCTTGAGAAACTTGCTCTTTGACCTTGTTCAGCGCATCAGTCTCCACTTTAAATCAACAGATCTTTACTTATTTTGTACAACAAAGGTCTTTCCTAAGTTCAGGCTACCATTTCAATCTCAAGCAAGCTTTCAAAGTGAACAATTTGGTTCCTATGACTATGCAGTACGGTCGCTGTCACTGGTCGCGTGCTCTTTGACAAGTCAGCGGTCGCGCATGCTCATGCAAAAAAGACCCCTGTTCTTAGTGTCGGTGGCTAGACAACAATTATTCACCGAAGTGGAGGTGGGTAGTCGTGGAAATTTTCCGAACTGCGAAACAGTGAGGTAAATATCCATGACTAGCCACCGACACTGAGAAGAAAAGAGTACTTCGATCCTTTTTCTGTTGCTCAAGTAATAATAGTCAGAAGTTTTATTTTATTTTATTTTTTTTTCATTCTTAATTTGATAGTTTTGTTTTCCCGTTCTGTACCCAAATTTTCCTTTTCACTCGCTGTGAGGACAACGACAACTGCCGGTAGTGACTTCAAAACAATTGTTTCTTTGCCCGTAAACAATTGCTGGAGCTGGATTTGACTGAAGCGAGCGAAACAAACCCTTATCTGCAGTTTTCTGCATTTTCTAATGATTTGCTGAGTTTAATTTGCTTAAATTAAGACCCTCGCATGGTCCAGTTATTAAAAATAGCTAAATGGTGAATCATGCCTTGGCTGCGAAGCTTGCAACTGATCTTTTGCTTTTAAGATCTTTAGGTTGGTTGCTTTCGTACAGAAGATTCATTTCTTCATTGTCATCCAAGAGCCTCTAGCCTTATGTTTTATAATGACAATTTGTTGTTTAGCAACGTTATTGAACATGATTGAAGCTTTATAGTTCACTTAAGCTGAATTTTGTGCATGATGGAATTGCTCTTTGCTTGTCTCATCTCTTCGCGAGCTTAAATTGGTGTGTTTGGCATGGTCCTTAAAGTGACCTCAGTCAGTAATTAAATCAAATACAAAACTGGGAAGACGTTTTTGCAATAATATAACTAACTTTGTTTGAAGGAAATCTTACTTACGCGTAGCTAGGTTTTTGACAGATGTGATGCATGTTCAACTTGACAACACGACAAAGCAAAATTTATCTGCGTGAAATGATCAAGTTCTAAAAACTATAGTTGCTTTGAAACCGATTTTTGGGAAGATTTTACTAGATGAAGATTAACCTTTTTTCTGCCCACATATCAACGCAATAACTTCTACATTGAGGATTTTGTTTATATTTTAGTGATCTGCGAAGCTACGAGTGTCCGATCGAGCGTGGGTTTTAAAATAACAGCTTGAGTGCGGCAAAGTTCAGTGACTTCAAACACATTGTGGGCAAGTATTAAATTTTTTAGGCAAATCACAGTACAAAGATATGTTGTTTTTGTGTCACAGTGGAGCTCTGGACCTTAGATATCCAGGAACTTCTTTATGTGAATACATTTTGTGAATGCATCTTGAAAAAAATTGGACCTACGCATGCACATTTCCAGTACAACGCAAGGAAATTAATGTAATGAGAAGGTCATAACCACAGCTTGCAACTTTTGAAGACAAATTGCTTGTCCTTTCCAGGTTATGAGTGGAAGCATTTTATTTTTAGGCAAAAAAATATTTGAAATCCCGCCATTTTTTCAAACCCGGCCAGGGGATCTGGGCAAAAAAGTTCACGCATGCTCATTACGTTTTTCCGCCCTGAAGTTGAAATACGCATACACATTCCCCTATTAGAATATTCTTGCCTTTGCACACGGCACATTGGTAGCATTTACTTACGTGCGCTTTAGATGGAGACATTGAGTCCATAACAGCTACAATTATGTCTGCTTTTTGGCATGAATTCTTGACAATTTGGTCGCAATTCTCGCTCTCGCCATAACCAGGAGAATCAACCAAGACAACGTTCTCTGGAAGATGTCTACTAAACTTCTTCGGCCAACCCACGCGAACCACGCTTCCTTCGTTTATGTTCAAATGACTGCGTTCTTTTCGGACATCTTCTTTACTCATTGCAGACAAGAGATCTCTTATGCCTTCCTTGTCCTTTCTATCAGACAACGTTTTGCCATTAACTTTTACACTCCATTCTTCATTATCTATAGTATAAATTTCAATTAAGCACATTGTTGTTTCTGTAAAGCCAGCTGGAAGACGTTCTTCCCTTATCAAGGCGTTTATAAGTGTCGATTTTCCGCTGCTTGTAGCTCCTACAAATTCAATAACAACTCTATCAGAACTCTTTTCCTGTATCCTTTCCAGGTCTTCCTTAATTTCCTGAAGTTGTTCTTCAATGTGTTTTACTGATTGGCACTCATCTGGAGTTGCTAAATCTTGACGAAGGTGGTTAAGATACTTCTTACAGAGTTCGTGATTATTTTCTTTTAATTCCTGCAGTTTTGTTCTATCTTTTTTCGCCTTTCGGACAACATTTTTTAAAATTTTCCACGGTGTATCTGATGTTTCATCTGGTAAATCTGATGTTTCATTTGGTGAATCTGATGTTTCATTTGGTGTATCCGATGTTTCATGTGGTGAATGAAATGGACTTGCTACAACTTGGCCCACGAAACTTAACATTGTGCAAATAGCGAAGTTAAGTCGCGTCAGGCTTGACAAAATATAACGGTCAATAGCTGGAGCCTTTCCCCGGGGCTGAAATAAAATAGAGCAAATAACAACATCAAGTGACTCTTCCATTGTAAAGAATTAATTAAATTCATCTAAAATGAATTACAGTCGAGTCCCGATAACTCGAACCCTTGGTAGTTCTAATGTGTTGTTGTTTTATTGCAGGTCTGAAAGCTCGCTAAATTTAATAATCGAAATTAACAAACAGCAAACAGGCAACGAGCAAGGACAACAGTTTTTCTGTTTTATTTTATTATTATTATTTTTTTAAAGCAAAGACAAACAACAATTCTGTTACCTCAGGACTAATAGCACTTATTCTAGCTTTCATAATAACGCCTACGAAAATTCCTTGAACAACGATGCGATAAGGCGTCTTAATACTTCAGCTTGCGATTGAGGTTTCTTTCGCAGTGAGCTTCAGCTTGCGTACCCTGTTCAAAGAAGTCATTCCAAGCCGATAAAATTTCAAATGAAGCCAGTTTTAAAATGGACACTATTTCGACTTGCAGTCGTTTGTTGGTAAATCAAAAGGCACCTTGTTGGAGGTCAGCAGCCTGCAAAGGGATTCGACTCCGCGATACACTTACATTAGTTCCGTAAATTATTAGCAAATCCTGAGAAGATATGGACAACCGTCTGAATTTTCTGAATATCCATGGCACATATAAAGGCATATTTTCCTACCACAAGGCCGTAAAACAATAAAAAGACAGCGCAACCCTTCGGCGGATCATTCGCGAAGATTTCTGAGTGCTACAGCCACGCAAGGAATAAGCGCTTTTAACTTCCGGTGATTCCAAGTGCCAATCAGATCCTGTGACATTGTTCTAACAGCCAGTCAGCGTTGCGGCCAAAATCTGGCCGCAGCAAGCACAAGCTGAGAGACTTTGCATCAGGCGCAATTTTAGCGCGACTACGTAAGAGAGAAGGTGTGAGAACTGCTAAAAATTGGGCCTGATCTCGGGTTATGAAGATGCAAAGAACCGTTTTTATTTTTCAGATCTGTGCCTTGGCAGTAGCTTTTTAAAATAGTTTTCCCGGAAATGGTGTAGGAAGATGACGGTATTTTGAACAGGCAAAGTTTATTGACAGCGAGAGTGTATTCCCACGGCTGTCAAAAGCGTTTGATATTTTCATATGAAAAGGTCGAAACACTGATAAGTTACTTGATTGAGAAATTTGTTGAATATAATAACTTGAAGTGCAGTTGAAGACTTATTTGAAGTGCAGTTGAAGACTTATCTTTTTAAGAAAGCTTTTAATTTGTAATTTAATTTTCTTATTACTATTATTATTTCTTCCCATTTATTGTATATATATATTTATTTTCTTGTACATATTGTAAAGCGCTTTAGAATATTTTAATAGTTAAAGCGCTATATTAAATGTAATAAATTATTATAAATTATTATTATTATTCCAGATCAAAGTGATGTTACACGAGACGATTCGCAACGATGATTTTTGGCGCAAAACAGCGTTGCAGCATTGTTGCAACATTGGTTTGAATGACTGCAATATTGTTCCAACATTGTAACGAAGATATATAAAACTGTTCTAGTGAGGCCTTGAACTGCTGTTTAAAAAGTAAAAACTAAAATCCAAGCTTTCACCGATCAACGGCATGATCAGGGATGAGAAAATATTCCGCGCACTTTCTTTGCATATATATCGCGCGCGGAATATTTTCTCATCCCTGATGATGACGTTGATCGGCGAAAACTTGGATTTTGGTTTTTACTTTGTAAACAGCACTAGAACAGTTTCATATATTTTTAATTATGCTGCTGAAGGACAACATGAACAGATCATTGTAACGAAGAATTGCGCTAAACATCGTGGTTGCGAATCGTCCCGTGTAACATTACCTTTAGTCTTAATAAAACTTGCAACGATAATCGAAATGTTATGAAAGCAAAGAAGGCTATTCAGCAGAAAATGTGCCGTAAAAATTCATAAGATGATGGTAAACGACGCTTACAAGAATTATTTAAGCTTACACTACGATTTCTTGACAGGTTCGTAGTAAACGGCTCGGCCGAAAGTGATTTGGAACAGTAGCGCGGCTGACAATTGTTTTGAGCGGATAGCTCAAGCCGTTCGAACGGATGACAGTTTTCTTCCAACGGATAACTCGCGCCGTTTGAACGGATGACATTTTTTTCGAACGGATTGCCCGAGCCGTTCGAACGGATGATTCTTTTTCCAGCGGATAGTCTGAGCCATTCGAACCGATACCAAATGTTTGGGAAAGCCTTTCACAACTATTATGATCAGTAATTTTGTGTAACCACGAAATTCGCGGAATTTGTGTTCGCGGCGAGCAATGCATCAAAGTTGGCACGTGACAAAGCGAAAAGAGCAGGGAACAGCAGTTCAACAGGGGCACCAAACGACTGTTTTCTGTAAAATATCTGTTCGGAGGAGCAAAAATTGCCTGGAATTTTCTATAGCTTGAGGAAGGCTAAAAATTCATAGATGACCATTTCATTCATGTACAATTTTCGAAGCTTGTCTTGACTAACAAGAATCGGCAAAAAGCGATTTTACCTGGGCTGCCAAAGGCGATTATTATTCCTGAGAGAGGGGTGGTTGTACACATTCAGGCCACGAGATTCCTTGCCATTACATGATAATATAATATTAAGTTGTTGGAATAGTAATGGTTTAAGACAGAGTAATATTTTTGGGAATAAGTTATACAATTCTGACTTTCTAGATGACCTTCAAAATGCCACATTGTTACTTTATCTGAAACTTTGGGGCCGCGGGGTTGATCATTTACGGCTGGCTTTCAAATAATCGCAACTAACAAATCAAAGAAATTTGTCGGTAAAAAATCGGGCCGCTTGCCTGGAGGTGTTTTAGTTGCAGTCAAAAATTTTTTTTTAGCTCCACGTATCTCAGTTATCAAGAAAACTCCCGATTACATCTGGTGTAGGATACGTAATGCTCTCTTTCATATGGAGAAGGACGTAATGCTTTGTTGCTGCTACATCCCTCCGAAAGACTCATTGTACTTCGATCCTGACACATTCTCAAATCTAGAGAGCGACGTCGATAATTTCAAAAAAAAATTTTTTCTATTATTCTAGCCGGGGATTTTAATGCTAGAACTGGCGTAGAAAAAGACTTTCTAGTTGACGAGAAAAGCAAATCCCCTCCTGGCAGAGAAAAAATTTGGATCGTCTCGTTAACGATCATGGGAAATTTCTACTCGAAATGTGTAAATCACTGGATCTCAGGATTTTAAACGGAAGATGTACAGGTGACACCTTCGGTCAAATAACCTTTCATGGAAATCAAGGCATAGCACAGTTGATTATGTTCTCGTTGGTCATGATGTCCTACAACACTTTCAAAACTTGATAGTACGTCAACCATCTCCTTTCTCCGATCATAGTCAAATAATGTGTTGGATCAAGATCCGTACCACTGACGTTTTTAGAACAAATAATGAATGTACAGTGGACTTATTTGATCTACCTAAACAATTAAGGTGGGCTCCAGACTCAAGAGTAAAATTTTTAGCCGCCCTGCAAACCACAGAGGTAACAAGATTAAATATCAGACTTCGAAAATTCTGACCTTGAACAACTTGTTGATAACAATGAGGCAGTATCAAAATTTGTTGTAATACTAGAAACAGCAGCAAAACAATCTCTTCAATTAGGCTTTGTCCAGCAAGGAAAGAACAAACAGCGATCACAGCCCTGGTTTGATCAGGAATGCAGCAATTTTAGGAAACACGTAAACTCTGTTTCAAACAAAAAACATACCAACCCTTTTGACAAACAAACAAGACTTAACTACTTTTCTTTTTAAAAAGATGACAAGACTTTACTGAGGCGCAACAAACAAGAATACCAGAATTGTTAAATCCACGAACTTGTTACTACGTCCAATCCAACCAAATTTTGGTCAACTTTAAAATCCGTGTCTACTGAAACACATTCTGTGCGGCGAGACACGGCTATTCCTACCAACAGACAAATTGGACAGTCATTTTGAGAAATTGCATTCACACTAACCAGTAGGTAAAGCTCAAGAAAACGTTTTAAAAGACCTGAAAAACAAAGAATTGAATTTCATACTGCAAAACAATTTTGACCAGCCTTTTATAGTTAATGATACAAAAGCAGCCATAAAGTTGTTAAAATCTAAAAAAGCACCAGGTCCGGACAAAATACGAAGTGAGAGGATGAAATGTGGCATTCATATATTCGCCCCATCTTTAACAAAATTATTTCACTTCTTACTGAAAACTGGACACTGTCCAGATGCTTGGTCGTCGTCGGGCTTAATTAGCCCAATATTCAAATCAGGTGACACATCTCATCTTTCGAATTACAGTGGTATTTGCGTCACCAGTTGCCCAGGGAAATTATTCTATTCTCTATTGAATAAACGATTATGCAATTTTGTTGAGACAAATAACTTGATGCATTCATCGCAAATTGGTTTCATAAAAGGCTTTAGTATGTAGTTAATGCCAACAAAGGAAAATTATATTGCTGTTTTGTTGATTTTCAAAAAGTGTTTGATTCGGTATGGCATAATGGTATTTTATATAAACTGCTTGATAACAAAATAGGTGGCAAGTTTTATCATTTCATCGCCAACATGTATTCAAGATCAAGATGAGTTATAAAAATTGGAAATAAGAGGACCGACTACTTTAACTACAAGACGCTACGGAGCTAGCGTACACTTCGGCGTCGTGGTTGTGGAACTAATTAGTTGTAAATGCAGAGGAATAGTAAGAAATCAAATATGGTAAGAGTAAGGTGTGAAATTATGGGATTTGTCAGGATATTCTGAAAAGAGCAATATCTAAGAGGCCTGCTTGCCAAAAACTAGCATTTCAGGACAAATTGTCTCCGCGATATTAACCCAGTTATGTTCTGATGACTCCATACAAATCCTTCTAAAAAAACAATTCTCTATTTTTCTTAGTCACATCGGGCTTCAAAAACAGCATAGCAGTCTCATGTACTGATTAAAGATATGTAAGGCATGGGTAAGGAGTCAATTACGTTGAGCATGGAATTGGCTAAAACTCAAAGTCACGAGTTCGAATGTTTTGAGGATAATTATTCACTGACTATCAGCACGCAGGGATGTCGGATTAACACAAGGAAGTTTAACACCAAAGGAACATAGCCTTTACAGAGCTTTATTAAAACACAGCATCCGCCAACACAAACTTGACTTGAACTTTGAGTAAAACTAAACAGCCTCTACCAATAATAACAAAACTCTCACTTGAACTTCAGATATCTTACGGCTTCCGCGAACTTGTAAACACAGAACCTGAAAATCGACCTTCGTCACACTTGACTAAACACAGCAGTCCAGCTCGTGGGAAAAAACTTAGTTCGTCAAAAGAACTCGCTTGGAACTTGTATACCGTTTGACATAAGGTTCTAGAAAATACTAAACAGGCGAAAAGTAGTAGCTTTTCGACATATTTTATGATTTCAGTAACTGATGCAAATCTGCTGACTCATGCTGAAATGTAAACATGCCTAATTAATTATTCATGTATAATCCAAAAACGTAGAGAACGTTCGAGAAAGTCACGCAACGCATGAAAGCAATTTTACTACGTAACACTCAACAAAGACAAAATGTCTTTGTGCAGCATTTTGTAACTTTAAATTCATCATAAAACAGTTCGAAAGGAGGGCTCACTCGTGAAATGTTTTTTAACACTCGAAGAGAAATTTCGTGTCTCTGCGCGGCCACGAAATATCCTCTATTTATTCCTCAAGTAATTAAAGACTAAACTCGAAGTGATCTCAAGATATCACGAAGTAGTCCGATCTCATTTCGTGAAACAGTTGAAACAAGCCGAAGACTCACGAACTTGCACGCCCAATCTTGTCCCGAAACTAGTGCATCATTTCATAACTATTTTTCATATCTCAAGCTACCTAGGGTCGCAGTAGCGCAATCGGCTAATCCCTCAACTTAGAGTCTCCTCTGATCTGACGGGTCACACAGGTGAGTCAGTTCAAACCCCGGGAAAGCCAAAGTAGTAAGTCTTTGTTCCTCGAAAAAAATAAAGAATAAATCAAAGAGATCGATGTGATTTCGAGATATCTCGAACTAATTCGACTCTCACTTCGTCAAATAGCCGAATAGAGCCAAAAACCTACAGACTTTGCTTGCCCAATCTTGTCAAAAAATTGCAACTTTGATACATTCCTTAGCGTCGCGAATCTTTTACTTCGCGCTCTGCCGAAGTAATAAACATAGGCACGTTAAACGTGCATGAGCTATTTTGAATGCTTCAGTGTAACTTTAATGCTTCAGTGTAACCTTACCAAGAGTGATGAATCTGCTTCTTTCGTTCTAAATGTAGACTAGGTTTTGTGCGAAATTGGGTATTGCCGTATATAAATGAAAACGCGAAACGCTCAGATGCGTCGATACTCATGCTATATATTCACTTTCCCCTGCCTTTCCCTGTTACATTTGGTGCAAGTTGAACAGATTATTAAAGCAAATTAAATATCTACTCACCAAACGTTGATTAGAAGGAAAACTCTAAGGTTTCCTCGGAGTTTCTTAAGCCAAAATGTGACTCATCGAATTCGAGTAGTTAAGAAATACCAAGATTCTTATCATTGTGGTAGATGGTTGCATCATCATAATTCACGAGGTTTTCACGTGCGATTCTACTCAGTGAAACAGTCCTTAACTCCAACAACTTATTTCTTCATGTTTTAAAAGCTATTGCTTCTTAAAAGACAAGCAAGAGCCTTTTTTAAGGCATTGGTTACAAAACGAAACAGGTCTTCATAGTTACTATTATTATTGTGAAAAGCCAATCTGCATGAGATGTACAGTCACACAACTGGCACGTGAAAGTGTTGGACTTTGCCCCCTTTCGTGGTTCGTACGTGAGGGAATTCGAGTTATCACACGGTAATCTAG
This sequence comes from Porites lobata, assembly GCA_942486035.1. Taxonomy (NCBI): domain Eukaryota; kingdom Metazoa; phylum Cnidaria; class Anthozoa; order Scleractinia; family Poritidae; genus Porites; species Porites lobata. Next base: position 291,560 of record CALNXK010000146.1, on the reverse strand, counting down.
TAAACAGAATTATAAAAATAACTCATGCACACAATTTGCACGTGAAGATGTTGGTCTTTGGCCCTTTTACAATTCGTACGTAAAAAAACACAAATTGTTTACTACAAAATTTTCTCAACGATTTTAAGAAATCACCTCGGCTTCATTACAACATCTGCAATTAAATTATGTTTTATGCTATGTCAAGGTTGATAGCCTATAATTTATTAACTTCCAAGAAAATTATCAAACTGCCGAAATATATTTCTGCTCATATCATGTTACTCCACTCAATAAAACAGTATCTCATTATTGTGTCAACTAGCTTCTTCCAATTATATTCCCTAACGCTAATGTTTCTACTAAGTTACTCATCTTTACTAAATAAAATACGTTTCAATAACTATAATGCTTAGTATGCAGGAAAAATGTATCATGTTGTTCACTTATTATTATTTTTTGTTTTGCCGGAAGGAAAAAAAAGGTCTGTTGAACTTTGTAAGCGAGAGAATTAAGAATTTGTTCATGCGGGAAGTTTGGAGAGCACGAAAGATGCGTAAGAGTTGCACGAGGCGATAGCCTCGTGCAACTCTAGCTTCTTGAGTGCTCTCCAAACTTCCCAAATGCATCCATAACTCGATATACGCACAGCTAAAAGCATGAGCAAATTCTTTTATAACATAGCTGACAAAAATGCTTGCTTTTTGATTAACTGCAAAATTCTCGCAACGCGCGACACAATAACAAACGGTTCTATTGGCTGATTACGAACACGCCACAATCGTCTAGTTTGAATGAAAATATTCTTTCTGTAAAAGTGAGAAAGAAAATTTGCTTCTTTATTCGTTAACGATCAACGGAAACTAAGCAGAAACAAAGGTAAAAGAGTCTTAAAGTTCACCTAAAGTTAAAATACTAACATGTTCGTAAGAAGTCGTGGAGTATGGTTTGAATTTGCTGAAAAGATGTTTACGTTTTGCTTGGCGAAATCCAGAAAACATGTTTTGGGCGAAGACGACTGTCATCCTTCTTTAAACTTACATTCATTTACGAACATTGGCAGGTCATTACGAGAGAAGACCTGGCAGCAGTTGTTTTTGTGAGTAATAAATCTATTTCTTCTTGTGTAATTTGTGTTGTTATTGCGAGAGAAATTTTCCTGCTTCAGTCGGATTATCCGAAGATAACAAAAGTGCATAACAAATTTAAAAACAACAATAAAAACGGAAATTTTACCTTTAAATGTTGTTGATGACCAGTTGGTGTCTGTTCTGTTCCCAGCGAATGTCTTTCGGCCAAAATTTGCTACAGCTGGTCTTCCGGCAAATTAACGCACAACTTGCGAGTCTTTTTTAATTCGGCTTTATTTTTGCTGCTTGTTGGATCAGGACCTAAAAGGTCAATGCCGATAGAAAATTGGGCAGTTCTTCGCTGGTTTCTTCCACATTTTTTTTAAAGAGAAGGAACACTGCACTGCAGCATAAAAGACGACAACTTTGCAGCCAGGTAAAAAAAAAATGCTCACGTCATCTTATTTACGCCCGGGCGTGCATAAATATTAAAAGATTTTGTTCATAGCGGCTCAATAGGACTTATATAGGGCAAGCACGCGCGCTATGTTATAATAGTGTTTTTAAAGCTTGTGTACAGAATTAAAAATACTCGGTACAGGTTTAAAACAAATAAGCTGCCTTTCAAACTTGAAAAACCACATTTTATAGGCCGCATACTTTCAAATTAAAGTCCATATCTAAATATCAATTATTGCTTCCCTGGAAGAGCTTTGAAAATATATGATCTTTTATACTCTACCTTGAAGCGGGTGAAACACAACTCATAAATACGTGCGTTGTACCGTTCGCGATAGCCGAATCGGTCACAAATGTCTTGAAGCAGCATCCACACTAAAATATGAACCCTTAAACAGCTGCATCACTGTTCACAGCGTTTGAATCATGAAGATATTTTATGTAATGCTTCCAAACACCTGTAACCGTAATAAAAGACGAAAAAATTGTGAAGAATCAAGATGGCGGTCTCAAAGTGCCCTTGTTCGACCTTTACCAATGTCATGTTTAAATAGATGCCAAGATCTCATTGGTTCCTAAGCATCAACTCACAGTACCTTCAACCTTATTGGCTCTTGCAACAAAAATCCCAACATACAAAGATAGAAGGCCACAAAGATACATACGCTCACACCACTGACAGAGGGTCTGAATGGGGGGGTCCATTTGTCGGTTGTCGGTTAAAATTCAGTTACTTTGTCGGTAGTCGGTTAAACTTCTTGATTTTTGTTGTTTGTCCGAAAATCTCAGTTAATAAGTAAAAACGCTTGTTAATTATTAATATTTTTTATGTATTTCACCAAGTTTCAAGACTTTGATCCCAAGGGAAAGAGTAAAACTTGTAAGAATGCATCATTTGATTGCCACTTAAACTTCAATAACTCTTGTTTGTTTATGCAACATCATCGTCAGGAGCCAATCGGCTCCTGTGGTCGTTTATTTCACCATTGTTTGCCAAATGAATATCATGCGTACTGATAAGATCACCAAACGTTTTACTGTAAATGCGAACTTGGTTTCCCTGTCGATTACACGGCACAGTAAAAAGTAATTAATTAATTAATGGACACCAGTCTTTTGGATACTTAAATTATCAGCTTAGTGGAAAACTGCAAGGGGTGACGGGCTGCACATCTATCCTTTGCCATAAGTTTCCTTCCTCAAAGAAATAACACTTTAACCCTCGGACATACAAGGGGTGGGGGGCGGATGCCACCCCCTTTAGGTTTTCTGGGATTTTTCCAAGAGGATAAAACATCAGCACCTGAGGTTTCCAGTAGATGTTCGTTTATCCCTCGCACGCATTTTGAGAAAAGTTCAGTGATGATCAGTTTCTATGGTTACGAGGTATGACGTAATAAGTAGCAGGTTGTCAAGCCATTTTGAGTGAAAATATGGTTTTTTTCAACTCTTTTCAACAATAAAAGAAAAATCTTGTAGCTAAAATCATGCAAAGTGCTTATTTATGTGTTATTATTCATGTCAAGCAATAAACATTTCTCTTTGTTTTAACCTGTTTTGTAATTCTTTGTAATATCCAAGATGGCGGCAAAGATGGCGACCATCGTTGGTGACGTAACAGGCCTCCAGCAGTGCCACCATTCGTAAATTATACCTCATCTTGTTACGAAGATCAAAGGCTTTTCAGTGAAGGCAAAATCGCTTCAAAATACTGCAACATATCAAAAACTCTGGGGAGGGGTTCCATCTACCATCCTCTTGTACCATGGTGGGGGGTATGATTTTGCGTGTACGTCTGAGGGTTAAGTTGGCAAGGTAGTGGTTGGTTTTGTATGAGATTACACTTTTACATTAAAGTATCTTTTATAATAGACACTAAGGGCTTGTATTGTGTCACGAAAGGCAATATTTCTTTTTCTTCCTTGTTGTTTTGTTTCAGGAGCGCTGCTTTTCTCCTGTGAGTTTTACTTCTAATAGCAATTTTTATTTCAAAATTATGTGGCCAGCCTCTGTCCATCAACCGCTTTTTGAAATCTGAAATACTTCCTCAGAGAAGTTTGTTCGTAGGATACTCAAGGCCAAATCCATCGGTCAAATCCATTTTAACATTCGGTGGGTGGTAAGAGGTGAAAATGTATATACGTCTTTACGTCAATGATAGCTTTTTCTCATTTTTCGTTGAATGTTGTGCCTTGGTATACGACGGGGTATAAAAAGATTGTCTCAGTGTCACATATTTCGGGCGTAAATTTCATAGCCAGTAGAGAAGTAGGGTGAAGTAAGTTTACTTGTTCCGTGAATTTGAAGAAATCTACCATGTCTGGTTTACTTATGTCCCACAGGGAAAAAATATAATCTATGTAGCATTTTCAAACAGTTGGTTTAAAGACGGTTTTGCTTAAACTTTGTGTTTCAATATATGCGGCCATGAAAATGTTGGAAAGGAAACTGCTGTATGTGCTCATCGTGGTACTGTGGTTTCTTACTGATAGTGCTTTCCATTAAACTGGAAAGAATTTTCTTTCAGGATTTCTCGGACCGAATCAAGAAATGTTCAGTTTTTTCAGCTTTGTCTTTTCAATAAAATATGTAAAGTCGGTAGCATCTTTAAGGACTGTGGCTTCTGTGATTATTATATTGGTTGTAGTAATGTAGCCGTATCAACAAAAGAGTAAGTTCTTTCTGTTAGACCATCTGATGAGTCATAAATTTAAAGAGGTTACTTCCTAATGGCTGGAAAAAAATGCAAAATGCTCTTTTTTTCTGAAACAAATATTGATAATGTCAGCCCGTGTCGGTAGTCGGTTAATATTTTTCCTGTCGGTAGTCGGTAATTTTTTACTCGTTTTGTCGGTAGTCAGTAATATTTTTAGCCCTTTGTCGCTAGTCGGTTAACCCAATTCACACCCTCCTGACATATGAGCTATTTTTTCAAAATAGCTCAATAAAGGAGTACGACAAGGATGTATCCTTTCCCCATTGTTGTTTAACTTATATGTAGACGATATAGCACGTATACTTGACTCCCAAATTGGACCAACAGACCCAATGGGCGCTTTCCATTTACGAAAAAAACCCGGAAATTTCGGTGGTAGCAAAAGTGGAATTTCCGATTGGTAAAAAGTTGTTCCATTTGGTAGTAAACCCCGGTACGTGGCGCGGTGCCCGAGCGTGGACCTGGAACTGGTACAAACTACGAGAAATGTAAATGGAACACGACATTCCGTTCGGAAATTCCAACCGGGAAAACGGGACCACCTTTTTAGATTTTCCACTTTTTCTGGGAATTTTCCAGTGGGACGAACCGACGAAACGTGTTCCATTTACCGCCGAACCGGAAATTCCGGAAATTTTGACTAAATGGAAAGCGCCCAATAATTCTACCTAACGGATTACGCCTTTCTTGTTTATTTCACGCAGATGATTTAGTGTTAATTTCCAAAAGTGCACAGGGTCTTCAAAAACAAATTAATACCCTCAATGAATATTGTAACAAATGGTTACTAAAAATAAATCTTAAAAAAACAAAAGCACTCATCTTCCAAAAAAAAAAAACCGTAACTCAACACGAGATCACTACACCTTCTTTCTAAATAGGAATCAAATCGCCAATGTCACAGAATACTCTTATCTGGGCATAACATTTATATCACATGGAAGTTTCTCAATTTCAATTCAATTATCTGCAGAGAAAACAAGAAGATCAATATTTGGTGCAAAACGCTTTCTTGATTTTAATAGGCTTCCAGTGGCTATATGCAATAAACTTTTTGATGCCCTATTTCTTCCTATCTTCCTATACAGTTCTGCGGTATGGGGTGCTTATGACAGAACTGATGCTAAGAAATGGGAAAAAGAAGCCATAGAAAAACTTCACATACAATTTTACAAACATTTTATTGGCCTAAATAAAAGAGCTACAGACATTATACAGTATCTTGTAATAAAGCAGTAAGATCATCACTTAAATCTCACATTAATATGAGCGTCATAAAATTTTGGTTACATCTTGTTAATCTACCTGATACTAGTATTGCAAACCAATGCCTTGTACTTTCAAATCAACCAGCAAACAATGGAAAACCGTTTTTCATGCTGTCTTTTGACGAAATCATGAAACTACACTGCAGTACTAGAATTCTTGTAGAGCCAAACGTGGTCAACTCGAAGCTGCCAAAAATAAAACAGGCTATCATTGATTACTTCAAAAAAGACCAAATAAACATGTTGCGAACTTAAAAAAAATCGAATTTCTATTCCACTTTTAAGACTGATGTCGGCGAATATTTAGACCTAAAAACGAAAAACATCGCCAGCCAGGAGCAAAATTATGAGCAACTACCCACAAGATAATAATTGAATCCGAAACATACAATCTTCCTAAAATTCCTGAGAATCGTCGGATATGTCAGCTTTGCTCGTCGAATAAAGTAATAATATTGACCCATATGTTTGTAAAAGAAACTTGGCTACTATTGAGTGACATAGCACATAAGCTAATTTGAACATTGCATCCGTTTGGAAGACTTTCGTAACAAGAAAAATCTTTTACCATTTTTAAGTAGGGGCTGTACAGTAACTTGACAAATTCCATTATGAATACTGAAATATAAGCAAGTTAGCCATTCTAAGCAGGAAACGATTAGCATTATTTTAACGCACCTCCTCCCCAATCCCTCTGCCCCCTAAATATAGCGTGACAGTACCACGTGGGCTATTTTGAATTAACCGGAAATTCCAAAAGTCATTGTCGTTCTACGGGTCATAAAATGCGACAGGGTCAGCTATACTGTAAACAAGCAGTAGATTTCAGAATTTCTGGTTCTTAAGACTAACAAGGCAAATTACATTTCAGTTTTGGTCAGTTTGTCTAAATACGGTCGAACCTGTATATAAAGGCCCTGTATTAAGCGGCCACCCTCTAATAAGCGGCCAGTTTTCAGAGTCCCCATTTTTCGCTCATACAAACGCTGTATTTGTTACCTGTATTAGACGGCCACCCTGTAGCAGTCCCATGTTTGTCTTTCTTTGTTATTTTTACCTGTATTAACCGACCACCCTTGAACGGAAACTAAGCCATATCTCATTTTATGCGGTATTTTATTGTGTTTAAAATGCGATCCATCATCGCCATGAAGAAATAACATGAACTACTGTAAGCTGATACTCGGCTGTTTAGTATCGTTAACGATTTTCAGATGTCATCAGATTTATTGTACTGTGCTTTTACACAATGTTACGTATAGTACACCGTTAAGTTACAACTTGGCACGGAACTTCGTTTAAGGTAATGATCGCTCGAGAGAGTGTTGACTGTCCTATTTTTTCCTTGCATGAAGTGTTTTTGTATAATACGCCATTAAAATGGACATTAGACCATGCCCAGCGAATATTTTTAGTGATCCTGCATTAAGCGGCCAGTTCCTCAAGTCCCCAGGGTGGCCGTTAATACAGGTTCGACTGTATTGCGTTTAAAGCCTTTCTAGCTGTCCAATATATGTACATTTTCTTTTTGGACGTGACGATCTACAATGAGCACATTCCTATCCTGTAAGAATGACTTTTTACACGCAGAGCTAGAATCACAACAAGATAAAAAGAGACTATGGCTGTCACATTTTAAACGGTTTAAACTTCAACATAAAGCGAAGAGAAACGTCGAAAGTGACCCATCCTACCATCTTTTAAAGAAGGCACTGAAAAAAATGCCAATGATAGCTCAGAGAGACGTTTGATCTTTATTCACACACATATACTCTGTAGCTACAGACAGAGCGGAGAGATTTGCAATCACATCTTGGAAGGGAAAAAGTCATCAAAAGGTTTGAACTTCAACAAAAAGTGAAGAAAAACCCCAAAAGGTACTCATCGTAGAACCTTTTGAAGAAGACGATGAAAAAGCGCAGTACGCTAGCTTCAAACACATCTTCATTTAATGGCTGCCTCCTGCTGCCTTCGCTTAACATGCTTTATCGCAACTAAGTTAATAATTGATAGTGTTCATTTTGACGACATAAATCCCCAATGGATACTCTCTTACATTAACCTATAGATATTGCTCTAAAGTAGTGAAAAGATTAGGAGAGCCCGACGGTGCACCGGCCTCCACTACGACTTCCCAGAAATACCCCCCGAGAAAAAAATGGAACTCATTTTATAAACTGGCCTCGCCACAGGCCGCCCAGTTAATAACTTCCGTACGATTTTTTGGGCGTGTTTAAGAGCCATTTTCTCGCAAATCGAGAATCGCAAGACACTCGTCAAAAAATCGACTTTTTTATTATTGTGCCAAAACACCTCTTTTAGTGACCTAAGTTAAGGAAAAATAGTTTTGGGTTCAAACGATTCATTTTAAAGGAGAAATTAGAAAAAGTTTGAAAAATCGCGCCTATTTTTCTCACAAAACACGGCAGCATAAAATGGCAACTTCGAGAGAAGAGTGAACGCGTAAGAAACGTTACCTGATATTAAAACTTCAGCGAATTATAATTTCATTCTTACTCTTTAAATTTCTAAAAGAAAATTTGAAAAACATTGTTTTATACTTTTATAATCGACTAGTCTAAAGAGGTCATATTTGTGACGTTGGACATGCTAGAAAATGAAGGCTAACTTTGACTATTATAAAAGGCATCTGGTATATGCCGCTTCATCATAAAATCAACATAAAATGGTAGCTTGGCTATTGTACCAAATTACTGGAAAGTTTTAGCTCTGGAAATCAAATACCATCCTGACACCAAAGCAAGCGGTGAGGGCTATTGAATAGGGAGAATTTATGCAAATTGAACGGCTTGCGGACGGTTGCCAAACCAAAACAAAAGTTTTACATGAAAAGATTACTCACCATCGCTTGTAAAACGTTTTTAGAGCGAGGAAGGTTATTTCCAACTTCAGTTGCGTCGTTTTGAGTCACAAAATCCATACTTTTAAGCCAAACGACAAACGTACGTTTGTTCCGAGCAACTGCGTCCGAGCAATCCGGCCGTGTAACACATAACACGTCACTTCGGTCCTTTATAGAAGCAAGAGTTACAAGAGTTTACTTCATTCGGGATACAGAAAGGAATGAAAATTCACCACAAACTAGTTACTTCGATTTTGAAAACCTTTCATCACTTCAATCGTTCGTCGGCAGATAATAAACATCGGACAAGATCGCATGACCTTTGGCGTGTGACCGGAAAGCGGTCACACGCTTAAGTCACTTTAGCATACTGTCACCAATTTTAGTACGATTTTTCACTGCACTTGTCTCGCGCTCCAAGTCCGTTTCACAGTGCTGGCGTGAAAAGGGCAAAAAAAAAAAATTGGCTCCTGTTGTGCAGTCGATTCCTTTTATAGACACTTACTAGGTATTGACAGGCTGTAAAACAAGTGTATTTTTTTTCCTTTGGAAGTGCTACATCATTTTCCTATAAATTTCAAACGTGGTTAAGAGACAAGCTGTCCCGGAAAGAGGGTCACCGTCGCAGCCGAGCCAACTTTAGAGAGTGTTTATGAGGAAAAATCAGGGGCACCCAACGACCGTTTTCTGGGAAATGATCTGAAATGGCTCGTTATGCATCCTGGAGTGCTTTAAAAGCAATATAAATGAATAATTCGCATCGCTAAAAAAAATTGATCTGTTCGGTCGTCCTAGGAGTGGTTTGAACCTCCCGAATTTTTGAGGGCTGTTTTTCGCCTTTCCCGAAAATAACAGCCTACAGTGAAAGCTTTCCGAAGACGTAAGATTACCTGACGAGCTTTTCCCTTGACCGAAATTTTTAGGGGTCCTTTCAAGTTTTCTCCGAAAACTTTATCTAGTGTGAGAATGTCTCCGAATTTTCTAGGGCGACGTAGAATGTATAGAAAATTCTAGGTGTAAAAGAAAAGGCATTTAAGTGATTTTAAAGCCAGTTGAAACGTTTAATGAATGTATAGAAAATTCTAGGTGTAAAAGAAAATGTATTTAAGTGATTTTAAAGCCAGTTTCAAACGTCTTGTACCCTGCCAAACTCAATTCGCACGGCACTTACGGAAAAATCTGAAATACGGCATGGCACTGACTGATTACAACACACATCGAACGCAGTCAGCTAAGGCAGTTGGCAGAGTTGGGATCAGTTGGAATAGCCCAGGGCACGGCTCAGTGTTCTCTTCTTCAGTGTTCTGTTCTGTTTTTTCTGTGCGTCCCCAAGGGGTAAGGTGCTCTGGGTGCTAACGTAATAGGAGAGGACAGCTGATGGGGGACATCTGAAGAATAGGCCGAATAGGTCCAGTAGTTTACAAATTTTGCTCTATTCTTAGTTTATGAAAGCTACGAAATTTCTAGGTGCGGAAATCAGAATCTAGAGATTACTACGAAAGCTACGAAATTTCTAGGTGATCTAGAGATTACTACAAAATCCGAAATTCTTAGGTGAACAAACCACACAAATCCCGAAACTCTGAGCCCAACGAACAGTCACCACGAAACATTTTCGAAATTTTTAGCTGTTCTTGGGCTCCCGAAAATTTTAGCCATTCTAGAGGGCTCCGAACAGATATTTCCCCGAAAACGGTCGTTGGGTGTCCCTGAAAAATTGACCACTTTGCCCGAGTCAACAGTGTTCGCGTATGTTGTCTTTGTCTAGCCTTGACCGAGTTGACCAAGCTAGCTGGGCGAGCCGAAGTGGAGAAATGTTAGTCCGGCTAGAGGGGTGAGCATACCATACCCCACTGGCCGGTCGCCTTGAACCCCCCCTACTGATAGAAAGGCGTCTATCAGCTCATACTGTCACGAAATTTTCGTAGCCGTTGTCAGCAATTTTAATACAGGTTTTCACATTTTTTTGGACAAGAAATACTCTCAACAAAGTAGAAACAGCCTTGCTTTTTTATATATATGTATTTTTAGACACCTTCTAGGCTGTGTGAAACAGCTGTTTTTGCCTTCGGAGGACTACATGGGAGGGGTACTTCATATTCCAAGTGACAGGGATGATCTGTGGAAGCTAAAATCAACACCAAAAAGAACGAATATTTTGAATACTAAAATAAATTCACAGCTAAAAAAGGTTTGTCCCAAAAAATCTCAGAACGGAAAATTTCAAACCAAGAAAAAAGACATACATCGATTATCCTGGTGACTTGGAAAAACTTGCCAGAGTACCACCCCCTCACCCATCCAAGGTCAAAATGGTAAGTTCCCCCATATTCCCGACTGACAATCTTGATAGTCTAGGGAGTATACTCCTTTTGCTATAGTAAAGAACTTGAAGAATAATGCCATTTCTCTGTGGCCGACGAAGTCAACGCTATAGTTTACTTTGGTTTTGCTGGTTTCGGGATTCGCTCACGAATGAAATAGCCCACGTTCGATATATTAAAATTCTAACATGACTCCGAGGCTTTAGGGTCAAAGTTGCAAATTTTTCGTAACTCCATTGTCTCGCAATTCCCTGGAGAAACTTGAGCACGAAGAAAACAAAACCAAATGTAGAAAAATGATCAGAAAGCCTCGAGGTCACGTTAGAATTTTAATATATCGAACGTGGGCTATTATGAAACCTGCTATAACAATCGAAGTACGCGGAAACTAGTGATTGCGAAATGGCAGATTGTTTTGAATACCCAAAAAAATCCTTACTTAACTCAAGCTTCCCAAACTGAAAAATATCTGCTAAAATTTCCTACCCCAAAAAATCCCGAAATCGCTGGAAAATTTCAAACCCCAAAAGATCCTTCGATCATCCCTGTCACTCGAAGTCCGGAGTACCCACCCCCCTGGGCACAGAAAGCTACTCATGTCTTCCAGCAGACCCACTCATCTTGATCCGTGTCCACATAGCCTGTTCCAGGCGTTCGGATAGTGGAGTGCGGTACGAAGTAGGAGAGCGGGAAAAAAAATAAGGAGGATGAGAAGGCGCTCACCCCCAAACACACCCCCTCGCTACTTTTTTTTGTCTGCTTACATCTCTTTCCCCACGAAAAAAAAAATACACTTGTTTCACAGCCTGTCAATAAAGTACTAAAGTGTGACGTCATAAAAATGAAATTTCTGAAATTATGGGATTTGTCAGGATATTCTG